>VWZI01020305.1:423026-508636 GCA_013396835.1 Psilopogon haemacephalus | reverse complement strand
GGGGGGGGGGGAATGAAAGAAAATAAGAAGATTTGCCCATTATCCAATTTAACAACTAAAATTATCTGGAACAGATAATGTGAAGCAAAATTAGTGGTTTTTCCTCATGGAAATCTTTAATTGACTTCATTGGACTGTAATATCTAGGCTGTGAAAAGAAGGCTGTTGCTATCCAACATGGAAAATGTCATTGTGTGGGATAGGAAGGATAACCACAATACCAGTAATGCTGGACAAAAAAATAATTCGTGTGGCTGCTGAAGGAAGACAACTATAGCACTTAAAAAAAAAATCTTTACTATTAAATTACAGTATGTACTAAAACTTTCACTCTGAAACAGACTTTCCTGTTCACAATCCTGATTAATAAAATGGTTGAAGGATTTGAATATTTCTTAGCTGATGGTTCTGACAAGTTAAGACTAAATATACATTGTGGTGACCACCATTGTATATATGTTTCATGCACAAATGGAGAAAATAACATGTTGACTGTAACTTCCTAAGACCAGAGGGATCAGTCTCAGATTCATATCTTAAGATAAAACAGTGCAATTACCATTTCAGTCCATCTTTCTGGAATATCTTCAATCAAAGAAAAGTCAGCCATAATTGTGGACTTCAACGGAATATAGATGTAGCAAAAATGTTTCAAACCACTGTGATTAGATCATCTGTATCTTGACGATCTTGTGCCATTCGCTCCCAAGCTCAGCACAACCACAGCTCACTCAGTGTACTGTAAAGATCAGCGATACTGTATGGATGAAGGGAAAACAAGAACACATTCAAGGCTTATAGGGATTAGTATGCCAACATATGCACATTTGCTAACAGGCCCAGGGAGTGCAGTGTGAGATTCTGGGGTCCTGACCATGGTCCCAGCCAGTAAACTTTTGACAAGTCCTTGTCGGGTGTCGGAGTAGCCATTGTTCATCAGAGGGTCCCTCAGGCTGGAGGAGACTGTCTTTTCCCATGGACAGTGATCTCAGTCTGGGACTCCTGAAGATTTGGCAAGAAGCAGCTTCTTATCTCTGGGGAGTAGAATTAATGAGAACAGGTTTGATAAATTAATCCCCATGTTATCAGAACAAGGCTGATGTGCACTCCTTCCCTTTCTTGTGACATGCATAGACCTTGCTGGGATGCTCTTGTTTTGACATCTCCTGCTGGAAACTTCTGCCTGATCTGTGATGCAGACAGTTGGACCATCGTGTGCAAGACTGTCAGATCAGTGGTGGATGGGAGGGGATGAAAGGCAGGAAGACGACAGTGAGCAGAAGAGATGGTAAGTATTACCTGACAACATTCTGAGCTTTTGGTTTCTATTCTGTCCCACAAGGCACAGTGCATGTGTTGTGTTTCCTGCTTCTCAGCCATATAGACCAATGTGACATGCCACATATGGTGCCATGGACTCCTTTTATTTAATCTATGGCTTTAAAAAAAAATGCAGTACCACCGCCGCCTCACAGACTTATTCAAGCTATAATAATCACCATTTTAATTTCCCCCACAACTTTGAGGCTTAATAGCTTTAAAATCTTACAAGTTGTAAAAACAATTAAAGCAATAATTTTAAAAATAAGCAGAATGGGACCTTCAAAAGAATGTGAACCTTTAACACTTCACGGTTAAATAAGGGCCTTGTAATACAGTCACTTGAAGGCCAACACTGAGAAAACGCAGAAGCATCCTGCGAATTTGTTGATGCTAGTTCAGACAGACTGTTTATTTTCATGATTTCATGGAAGAATTTTAATTTAATGAGTGTTTTATACACTAATGTAAAGCATAGTTTCAACCCTATAATTATAGTGTCAAAATATTTCTGCTTAAACAGCAGCAGCTGACTGCAGATATGTGATTTACATCTGAGTTGTATCAGGGGGACACTGCTGAAAATATTCAGCATGCGCCTCCTAATTGAATAAAAAATTAACAAAGAATATCAATGTATCTCTCAGCCAAAGTCTTTTTGCCTTTCATTTAAACACTCTGCTTATTTGCTTATTGACTTTTTAGGGCTAAGGTTTCCAGAAAAAGTATAGGCACAGAATGGTCGAGTGTCGATTTGGCCACCCGTTCCTCCCTATTGCACACACAGCGATGGGAAATTGCATGAGCAAATTGTCGGTTCCTGTCATTGGGAGCCTACATTTTTTTAAAATCTCACCATTAATCTTTCAGCTCAGTTTTAAAATAACCAACTGCCATCATGAAACAGGTTTCTCATGCTGCTTAAGGCTGTCAGCAGGTTTTGAGCAGTTCAGACCACATTTTGCACTTGGAATGGGGTTAGAATTTTTGTTGTTGTTGTTGGAGTATTCATCTTTTGAGGTAATGCCTAGGGCAGCTTCAGGTGGGAGAAACCATGGTTGTTTGTTCCCTATCTGTTTGCACCACCACCCTGCCACACCACTGTAGACATAACACAACCCTGTTGCAACTGCCCTGGTCTTTGCCTCACTCTTGTCCAGCTGTGAAGGAGGATTACTCTCTGTCTCACAGCATCTTCTAGAGGCCAGGGATGAAATGGCATGCTGTTGTACTGGGTGCTTTATGCACTCATCTGGGTGGGACAGTGTCTTCCCCATAGAAACTGCAACCTACAAGCCAAGGCACACAGAGGAAGGACATTTATCCTTATTTTGGTAATAGAGGACTGGTGTTGAGACTGCATCCATGTCTACTGTAAGCGAAAGGACATGGGATCCTTCTGAATACACACCTGTACCACATGCTGGCTGCTTGCTAGGGAAGGCCCACAACTCCTCTTTAAAATCTCTTGCAATAACAGTTCCTGTCGCAACAGAGAGAGAGGGAGTGAGTGAAGGCACCAAAGGCTATGTCTCCAGTCAGGTCAAACAGGGGACACAAACCCAGGAGCTCATCATAGCGTACACTTGCCCTCCAGTCTAGAAAACCTCCAGGATTATGTTAACTTTCAAATTCAGCTGGGAAATCTGTAAAAATGGGTAAAAGCCCAGCTTTTTACTCAGGATGATTTGTTTCCTTCATTCAGGAGAATCTGGGAGGAAGAGCCCATCATGCTGTGTCACATACACAAGTATGCCCTTATTTCTCTTGTCTTTAATGGATGTGATAGCCTGCTCCTCTTCTGCACTGCCTAAGATGTTATGGATTTAAGTTAAGCAAATCTGTCTTGTTTCTTCAAAGAGCTTTAAACATAGCTAGCTACAGAAGATCCTCACTCTTTTCTCTCAGCTTCCAAATTTGGGCAGGATTCTTTACACATAACAGTATGTAAACACTTTCATTTCCAGCCAGGACACTCGCGACAGACCAGTCCAGCAATCATGCACCTAGTGTTAGAGGCACAAGGTTTGCCAAGGAATAACACAACACAAATGAGTTATTTAGATCTCCATGGCAGAGACTGATAGACAGACACTGTCTAAATCTTATGTGTGCTCTTTGGTTTCTGTTTTCTGGCTTAAAAATCTAGGAATTCAGTCTTGCACAGACAGAATATGATCATAAATGCATTTGCAATTTAAAGTTTCTACTATGTGTGTATAAACTGTATACACACTGCATTTTATATTGTATATGGACATAGAGGTATATGAATGCATACACATGTGAATATATCTAAATATTGTGCCTCCCTGATTTAATGAAGCATGAATTTTAGGTCTTCTGGAATTCAGGGCCTGATCCTGATTCTCCCATATGTAATAAGCTTGGCTCTTTGCAATCCTGCAGCAGCAGACACTTTTCAATGCTAGCAACGTGATATGAAACTATTTTTTACAGGGCAAGGTTTTAAAGTTTTGCTATGGCCTTTCATGACACTAGGACCAACTTCTATGGATGAAGCTGGTATTTGTATAGATTTCAATGTCTCTGTGGGAAGTACTGCTCTTTTTTTAAATTTTATACTAAGATTCCACTAAATTGTCCTTTGGATTAATTTCAAAGAAGGAAAAGCAGGGGGGAAAGCAGTAAAGATTGCTCTTCTTATGCTTTAGTTGTTTTTTTAACTCAATTATATTTTGACAATTCTGTATGAAACTTTGGAATATGTCTTTGTTTAAGCAGTATACCTTCTTCCATAGGAACAGTCATTTAAATGTATATGGCTAGTTTCAGTCATAATAAGCTTTGACAAGGGCATTTAGCGGTTGTAATTCAAATCTAATTCAGAACATCTTAGCACTGGACCTGTCAAGCAATTGAAATGCACTGTAGCTGCAAACCCAAGGTATATAGTCCCAGTCGTGTTCTGTGTGGCATCAAGCTGATGTGTCAACAAGAGCAGTTACAATTACAGCTTCTTTCAAGCATACTAAACTAATTTACAATACTCTGAAAATGTGGGAAAAGAACTTGCTAGCATAAAAGTATATAGGATTTCTAGGCTGCAAAGGCAAGGCAAGTGACAAGGCAAGTGGCATGGACATTTCATTCAGGAATTTAAATATTGTGCAGTTTCAGTACCACCTTTGTCAGGGGTGTGTGTGTGTGTATTAGATTTGTAACAAAATATTTTGTAGATAATAGTAGATTTTCCTTGCAACCATCAAATACCCTTGTCAAATCCCATTAGAATCACATTGCACATTTATTTGAAACCTTAGTCTAAAATGCACGCATTTGCTGAGTGAGGATGGGGTCCTAATTACACTGGCACTGACTGGTGCTTTTTATTTGTTTCTCTTGTTTACCTGATAACTATCACTTACACTGGCTGCAAAATGCTTAGGCTGCTTCTTACAGGGATTAGAAAACAGTGCAAAGGGAGAGGTCTTTCCAGAAGCAGATCTGATCCAGGGATGTCCCACAAAAAAACAAGACAGAATTACAGTAACCAACATGTAATTTTAACATCAAGATATAAAAAGACTTGATTTTAAAGTGCACCAGTGATTTAAAGCAGCTGCACACATTTAGAGGGCATTGCTTTAATGTGTACACAAAGGCTAATGGAAGCTTTTACAAAAGAAAAAAAAAATCAGGTTTTATGATTTATCTACATTTTATGCACAACATTATAGGCCTTCCCCCAAGGGACTCATAAATGTGATTTTTACTTCCCAAATTACAAAGCTAGTCAATTATTTGGGAATGAGTCATTCATTCAAAAGTGTCTGTAATGGGATGTGTTAACCATCAGGAAATTTTACACCAATTGGAATTATAAACACCAAGGTAAAAAAACCTCTTGGCCAACCACCTATGTCTATTTGTGAACCCTTGAGCATGGAGTGCAGTGTAATGCATGCTGGAGAAGTCCTGAGAAGCTGATTCAGAGGGGAGGAAGGGGTGGTGAATTTTTTTCTTCTTTTCCTTTCGGTTGTATAGAATGTGTTTATTTTATTTTGAAATAATGTAGTTAGCAAGTCTGCAGAAACTTGCAGTCAAGGCTCCTAAAGCACCTTATAAACCTTTGTCGATTAAGCTTTGCAGTCATGTGCAGGGTAAGGAACTATTAGCCCCATTTTATGGAACGAGAATTTGGGGGCCAGAGGTGGCTGCTGATGGGCAGGCACATAGACGTTTCCTTTCGTGGCTGGAACTACTCCTTCCCCTACCGCAACTCCATCCTAGCCACCAAGATCCAAAGGAGCTGTTTTTGATTTGCATCTGCTTCCCTCTATATCTGCCCCCAAAGGCTTGCATTAACCCACTCAGAAGCTGTCCCTGGGGTTAATGGCAAGACTTAAGCACAGATACGTCTAACGGCTTGTGCCTAAACTGGCTGCCAAAGGATGTATTGTTGAAGCACCAAACTGTCTTTTGGCTGCTATAAGCTCTAGCTGTATCCTAGCCCAAATTAAGAAAACCTCTGGGAATCTTCAGCAGACACCAGTCCTCCAGGAAGGATACCAGTTTTGTAGAGAGGAAAGAAGATAAGCGTGTATGAATAGATAGGTATGTATCTGCTGACATTTCTTCTGCTCCTGCTTGGTGAAGGAGCAATCTAATAAGTCCCTCTTTGTTGTCACCCCACTTCATTTCTGGGAAAGACATTCAGACTGTTCTTGAAACAAGAAATGCACACATGCACTTGCAAGTAAGTGAATTAAAATCAGAGGGTGACTCTGCACAGAAAACATAGCAAAGAAACGTCACCCTGCTTGTGTGGAGGTAGCCTGGGTTTTCTGAAACACATTTTAGTACCAAGCACATTCTTACCTCAGGTTCCTAGGACATAAAACACCTGAAATTGAAATCTCAGGTCCTCACATACAGAGGGTCCACTAAAGCCACATGCGAAATATCAGAATGTTAATGTAAGGAGAGAAGTAGAGTCATGGAAAGCTTAGAAAGAAGTCACTATATAGCAACATCATGATGAGGTCATACACAGCAGGTACTTTGGGAATGAATCATACAAAGGGTAATCCAGTCTTGAAGAAATGGTCCATCAGGCCTTAGCTAAATCTTGCCAAGCATAGGGAGAGCTTCAAGTACAGGAGCAAGTGGCATAGATGTTGTTTGTAGGCAGAAGCAGAACAGCAAGAGGTGTCATAGGACCTACAGCAAAAGGTGTGTAGCAGGGGCTGAACTGCCAGGCACTTTATGAGCTAGAGAAAAGATAGATCTCAACCTTCACTTAGCCCACTTCCGTAAGATTAATATTCTGAGGCTTTGCACAATGCTTTGTTTCCTTTTTTGTACTTAACTGTAAATCACTGGAGTGCAGAACCATGTACTCTGCATCAGGTTGTTTCCTCACTGATGCGTTTCTGCAGTCTGGATTGTGACTACTTTGAACACATGGCTGTCATGGTCAGCTCTGTTTTCTTTACCCTGGAAATGGAAGAAAACTGAAATAGCATTTCATGAATCCTCTAAAAACTGGGAGTTCAGAATCTGTGTCCAAATCACAATTACGTGATATAAGGCCACCAAAATGACAGAGGCTATTTTAAGACAGCAATAAAGCTAAAGTATGCTTCTAAAAAATCGAGTTTGTTCCGTATCCTCTTTGCAAGCAATGCCATTATCCAAGCAAAGGCTGATCCTGCAATGATTTTAAAATGGCATTATCATTAAATGTATGAGCAGATATATTGCCTTCAGAGAAGTTATGCATAACATAAAAAATAAGTAGATATTTGTGCTCACAGAACTCATTTCTAGTAAAGTCAGTTACGGGTCACCAAGCTAGGCCCTGAATAGTTTGGTAGTGCATGTTGAAAGCTTTCCTTCAGTAAATTAATTTCTGTGAAACACTTTAACTGAGTTCCATACAAGTGAGAAGATTAAAATGAAGTGGAAACTTTCAAAGAAAAATAGATTTCCTGAAGTCTTAGTTAATACCTCAAGAACTTATCTGCTACATAAAGTCAAATGACTGGTTGTGTTAGATTTTTAAGCATTTTCCTGTATTTTTCCAAAGAAATATAAAAACTGTTAAACAGCTTGGGCTCAGATATTCACAGTGCAAATCAATTTTTTTTTTTTTTTTTGCCACCATGCTCACATGCCAGAAATCTGGCATAAGATCTGAGGCAAGGCGATCGAAAATTAAAGAAAGTAAAGGCTATTCTCTTTGTCATCACACTTCCACTTATAGTGATATGCTCTTTTGTTATTAAACAGGCTCAATCAAAACAAAAGGGATAGTGTTTCTTTTATGAGTAATGCACTAACCCACCAGCAGAAAAAAGTTCCCGTGAAACGTATCAGTTCGGACAGACTAAGATTTATTACGATGGCTACAAAAATTATTCCTGCTTAACAGCACTTAAATTGTCTAATTATTCACACCTGTTTCCAATTTGTTACAGGTTCTTAATTAGGGGGTAAGTTCCTCTGCCCAGATCCTAAACTAGCACTGCAAATAGCTAAGAATTGTTGCATGCTAAACCGGTGGAACCCTGGAACTGATTAGTGGAATCCACTGCAAGATAATTTGTTACTCATACTTAACCGTCCGCCTCCCACTGGGCTGAGACAGAGATGACAGAGACACAATTTCCTTCTTGTCTGTATAATTATTTTGATCCAGCAGGGCAATCATAGTCTCTGTGGAAAAAAAAAAATAGATAGTGTTTGCTGTTCCTTTTAGAGGAGCAATGCAGGGTAAACAGATATGTTTGGGAGCCAGCATCTGATAATCTTAATCTCTGGGTTTTGAGGCTAGGAGATCCTTGTTAAAAATTAGTGTAACAGCAGGAGTCTGTGTGCCTGAGTGATTACTGGGAAGTGCCAGGAAGGAGTGACTTCAGCAAAGACAACTTTCTTGAAGTATGTTGTGGCAGGGCACAGCTGGTCTCAGCCGATTTTTGATAGGGAGGTAACAATTCATATCTGCAAAGAACATGCCAGCTCTCCTTATAAATATGGGCCCATAAAAGCAGAGGATTATGTCACATTTAGAAAGATGGGAACTCAATTATTCTTTTCAGTTTGCCTCAGATTGGTTCTAGATATTTTCTTTCCTTTAAATAGTGTTCATGCTTCACATGCTTTAAGTAGTCAAAAGCCGCTGACAGTCCTTGTTCCCCCTCTGCCTGTGAAATGGTTGCGTGTTTTGTATGAGCAGTGTATGTGTAGATGCAATTCCTGCCCTTGCATGCAGGAATTTGCACTTGGCTTGGGTGGCTGAGTGGGCACTTGCAGTAAAGGGAGCTCAAGCCAGTTCCAAAGGAAGTTTTACTGATTCAAATGGGAGTGAGATCAGGACCTGAATAAATCTTTCAGGTCACCAGCTGCACTTAGCTGGCCTCATTAAAATTCAAATTCTTAATATCTGTGGGTGAGTGTATGAAAAGGGTGAACTAGTCAACAGATTTTAGGTTTGTTTGTGCTTCCTGTAGACTCCCCTCCTGAAAAAATCCCTAAAGAGTTTAATTAAAAAAAAGAACCTACATTTTCCTTTTTTTCTTTTTTCTTTTTTCTTTTTTTTTTTTTTGGTGGTTTTTAAAGTATCCTATAGGATTTAGTAGGGAATTACATCCTGACTATTGACATTTTTTTTTATGGTTCAGATAAATGTAGGCAAGACTGATTTGTGCACTAATGCATTTTTCTAGTATGCCTCAATTATAGAAACATCTGCAGTAAGTGAACTTGAAACCTCTTTGATTCCCTGTGCAAGTTCTCACTATTCAAAAGTCCTTACATTTTTTTTTTAAATTTCTTGCCTTTAGCTTAACACTTTCAGAGTGGGTTGCAACAGTGTGTAACTGTGTAGTTTACAGAGGAAGGAGGCATTTTTTAATACAATTGCAAATCCTGCATTCAAAAAACATACCTAGCTCAGCACCAAGGTTATAGCAACATTTGTTATCTCTGGCAAAGACAAAGATTTTCAGGCAAAACAACAGCACTCACCTGACACACACTTTATTGCTCTAAGGAGGTTATATGAATCCGCTCTTACAATCATGGCTGTTAATGGAAGAGTATTTTGTCTGTTTTCCAGACTGCTTCACAGTGTGAATCTCTTTTACTCTCTGCTGTCTTTTACACCAGTGCAAAATTAGTGAAAGGTGCTGTCTCCCAGGTTTTAGGTGGGCTAATTGACAAGTTATGGGACAGCAGAGAATTTTTTTTTTTCAGCTAATTGGAAAATGAAATACTACTATCTTAAAACACATCATTAAGTTTGTCAAGTCCTTTCCCAGGTTCATATAAAAAGTTTACAGCAAGTTGCTCTTGTTCTGGGTGTATTGGACAGCAGTGTCTGTTCAGTGGTGAGTAGTTTCAGTTTTCTGTTCACTGCCTGGTACCTCTAAAGCACAGCTGATACCAGTTCACATCTACCAGCAGCATGCAAGATGATGTGAGACCAGTTTTCACTCTGTGAACGGCGTCCAGGAACAGTGTCTGCTTTCCAGCCACTCCTCCTCAACTGAAACACCCTCTCTGTGGTTTTTCCCCATGATTTTTATTTGCCTCAGGAGATGAGGAGCCCCTTCCCTCCAGCTGGTAAAGGGCTGGAAGTGAGGTGTTTTTGCTATCCTCTCACTTGGTGAAAGACAGTCTTGCTCCTGGACAATTTTGTGCTCGGAACAATCACCAAAAAACCCATTAGTAATCCCAGAAAGAAAGACACATATCCATTTCTGTCACTATCAAATCAAGAGAGTCATGCTGGCCAAGATGTGAATCCTATAGCTCTTCCTTTTGGACACAGACTTCTTACTGGAGCACAAACTGCTGATGGGTCAATGTGTATTATTTGTCATTGTTTGGTGGATATCTGCTGATATATTCACTCTTCTTTTGTGTATATAAAGGCCAATTCCAACTGAAATTGATTGAAAAGCTACTATTAATATCACAGACCCAGAGTAAAAATGTTTGCACAGATATTTGAAGACTTAGGTTGGACTGTGACCGTTAGTGTTGTTAGTTCTCTGCCCAGCTTGACAGCAAGTGGGTATTGACAGAAGAAATGACAGAGGCAGTTTTGAGATGACTGATACCTGAACTGTGAGAAGGTTCAGTCCAGTTTTGGACTTTTGTGATAGCAGCCTAGAATCTGCCTGGTATACTTAAACTATTCCGGAAAGACTTCAGAAAAATTAGGACCAATATAATTTTATGCTTGTATGAGTCATCCCAGTGTTTTGCTTAAATCTTAGCTTAGTTTATGTTTTAGTGGTTCACAGGGACACAAATAAGAAAGAAATATCCTTAAAGAAAAACCAGCTGGTGACTCAAAATCGAATCCTGATAATATTTCTCTCCCAATAAAATTGGTATCACTGACATGAAGGCAAATTCTTCACATTATATATAATATGATATACTACAATACATAATAGAATATATGTGCATGCATAAAACACTAATGCTTTAAGAGCTAGGATTCAGAAAATATATAAGGAAACAAAATTACATTCACTGCTGGGCACTCTATTACCAAAAAGGATATAGATAAACTGGAAGGATTTCAAAGAAGAGATGTTAAAGTGTCTGGGAATTCAGGACAAATGAGTTATGAGGAAGGATTAAAGCACCTAAAAAGTGTATCTAGGAATTAATGAGGAGGTGACTGGCACTGATTTCACCTGGCCTATGAAAGTAAATTGAAGTCAGGGCTGGCTTACATTGGGCTGTAAGCTGCCATGGTGTTGATATGGCTTCACAGGTAACTGAGTCATCTTTGCAATCTTGAAACATGGGGCTCCAGGGGCAGCTGGAGGCCAAAATACCATTGTGCTGCCCAGGAGGGCTGCTGCTTTCTGAATAGGTGGTCAGGGATTCCCAAACAAAGTGCTGGCATTCAGGTTAGGGAACTGCACCCAAGCACTTAATTAGCAGGAGCTTTGCTTTCTAGGATATTGGTGACTGCAGTGCTGAATACTGAAGAGCTACCATGCTTTGAACTGCTGACAAGGTCCAGGTGTCACTTTCTAGATGTTGTTTTCCCTATGTGGCACCAGCTTTACGCCAGGGGTTGTGCTTCCAATTGGGAAGAGCAGGAATGTACTAGGAAAATGTGAGTACTCTCCCATGGCTAACAGACATGGGAGGAATGAAATCATCTACTCGTAGACGTACAGATTCTGAGGTCCCCATACATAACCAAACCAAAAAAGTTCACCTCCTTTGTAGCACAGCCAGGTTAGAAGGAATACTAGGAGCATACATGCATGAAATAAGAAAAAAAAAAAAAAAAAAAAAAAAAAAAAAGGAATTGCATCAAAACCCTCTTGCATATGCAGGCACTAAAGACAAAAAACATCAGACATGGATACCACTTCACTCCAGTGTGACCTTTATGGGCACTAACTGATAAACCTTTCAAAAAACAATAGACTCTGTATAAATTCTTACTGAATCCGATCACCAATTACTTCTGTTTCCCCCATATTTGGAACTTCCTCTTCTTATTTTGTTTAGAAAAAAAAGCACTTATCCTACTTAAATCCATTTCCTTTTTCCTCTTCACAAAGTGAAAAAGCAGAGATGTGAACCAGTAAACATAAAAGAGCTAAACATCTGCTGCAAAAACTTATTGTTGGAAATCTTGAATCCTAATTAAGGGAAAGAGAAGAAGCTGACCTTTGGAAAGTGATAATGTTGTAGTATTTTACGTATATGAGTATTTGGAGATCTGCAGCCACATTTGTGTTCAAATTTATAAGGGAAAGGTAAAATATTATTAATGTAAGCGAAACATGCTTTAAGCAAAAAAAATGAAGCAATTAATCATGTTAAATAAATTTTCAAAGAACGAGCAAAGGACGTGTTCTTATTCCTGAATGGTCAGTGCCTTGCAAACAGACTGTTAGGTTGAAACTCCATCTGTAGCTTACCATTTAATGAAAGAGGACGATAAACTGGGGAGACTACAACAATAATGAAAAAACAGAAATCCATGAGACAGATTTTGTAGATCACTTCCTCAGGGAAAGGAAAGGCAGGAGGGATGGTTTGCTAATTGCTAGAAGTAGAACATTTGATGGCATTACCAGGCAACGTAAATACAGGTTAATGGCCTTATCCTGCAACACCTCTTCTGAGGTGCTGAGTGAGCAGCCCTGAAATTGACCACAGCTAGCCAAAGCCGAGGCTTTTTAGGGTGAGATTTGAAGTGACTCGGAATATGAAGTAGAATTTCAGTCATGCCAACACTCCTGGTGGGAATGTGAGCATCTGTTCCCAGAGCACACAAATTCCAGAAGATGGATCATCCCTTTCACATTTCTGCCTAGGCTAGCCTCAATTTCATGGCTTCTGTACTGATTTCTGCCTTAACAACTCTCATCTTTACCATCACTTAGGGGGACATTTAGGTCCCTATTTATATAGATGGCTTCCAGCCAGCACTCCAAAAGCACATGAGTTTATTGTACAGGCCCTCTGTCATCTCTGCTGGCCTTGTGCTAATGTCTTCAGTACTTTCAAAGGTCCAGGGCAGCACTCAATACCTGCAGCTAGGCACCATTGCTGCTCTCTTAGTTCCAACAAGAATACCTGGATTGAAGAGGTAGGTTCTAATTTATTTTGGTAATCACTATCTTATATTCCCACTGAATTTATAGAGGCACAATGTTTCTGGCCTAGTATTCTGGAGGCTGGAATTCTCTCCAGATAAGAATTTGTATAGATGTAGGAAATTTTTACACAAGTATGATGTTATCTTAGAATCTGTAGATCTATGAAGAGTACCTGTTACTGCTGTTATCTAAAAACTCAAAACCTTCTATGCTATACTGGAAAAGAAAAGTAATAGTTCTGGGACTGGAACAATGTTATGTAAGAATCTCTTTTATGGGCATTAGGGCAAATTCAGCTGTGGTTTACATGCATGTGCTCCTTTTGAGCAACTGCTGCTCTTCCCATGGACATGAGAGCACATTCTCTCTTGCCGTTTCCCCTTCAACTGCACAACTTCTTTGTCAGGTATGGCAGCTTTAAAACAACAAAAAAAGTACTCTTTAACCTGGCTGACCTTTAAGCACATGGCCTGTGAAAACATCGTCTTCTTTATATCTACCGTACTCTGTATATCCAAGCACACATTTGACATTTATGTTTTCCTGAGGCAGTAAATTTTCCATCTGCTGACACTGAAGTAAATGCTTTAATCAGAGTAAATCTGACTCCTTAAGTCAGCCAACTGCATCAATAGCAAATTAATTACTAAAATGGATGTGTTTAAGGAGACTGGATGTTTCTAGCATTTATTAAAAGCACAACTCTTTTTCTACAGTATTTCAAGGTATTGAATCTCTGCACAAATGAATAATTCCCATTCAAATTCAATGGAACTGGTATATGGGTTAGGTGTTGCAAGTTTGAGTTCTGAAATTAATATGAAAGCTACTACTCGCAGCACAATTCTGTGCTACCAAAGGAAAAACGGGACTGGACAAGTCATCTTTAAATGACATTATCTACAAAATGGATGTTTCTGGGAGCAAGTGATGCTTCAACTATTCCAGAAAGGGCCCTGGCCCTTGTGGTTCAGCCTGGGGTTGGATGTGGCATGTCACTGTCCTAGAGTACTCCAAATTCCTTCCTTCTCCCCCTGCCCTGCTGTGTTGAGGAGAAGGGGCAAAACCTGCTTCTCCACCTCCTGCCCTGCAGGCTTGAAAGGGGAACAGCAAAAGGTGCCTTTCTCCACACATGTATTGACCCATGTGGAAGCCCATGCTGGAAATCAGGCTGGTGATTGGCTGTGTCTTTCACACCCAGTATAAATGGCAAATGGACACTTTGTCTAGAAAAGCATATATAGAGCAAGGGAAAAAGGCATAAGGTTCTTGTCTTGAAAGAGTTCCTGTTTTTTTGACTGTCTCCACTTTTGTACAGCTCCTACCTTTTTGCATGGCTCTCAGTTTTGCACCATCCCTGCATATTTGTATGGTCCCCCACTTCTGCACCATTCTGTGCAGTCTTGCAAGCTTGGCAAGTCCTGGGGTCCATCTGAGGGAGAGCTGCCAGCAGCACCCGGATCTGGCTGCTCTGGGACCCTACCGCAGCTGCCATTCTGGCTGGGGAAAACCCTAGTAGTTTGGCTCTCCCCTGCTGCTGCTGAGGCAGCATCACTTCCACGAATCTCTATCTTGTGGAAGCAGTGTTTTGAGATACCCCTGAGTTGGCAGCTTTTCTCCCATATTGGATTTTTGCCATTTGGAGCCATGATTTGATATTACTTGCAGCATCAGAAGGCAGCTGAGCAGAGAAATCCAGCTAGAGATCATTGCCAAATACCTATCTCACATCCATGAGTAAAGCTTGCTGTTGCCTTAATTCTTCACTCAGCCTGACTGATAGTGGGTTAAAAGCTGTGTTTGTAGCTTAACCTTTTCCATTTTCTGACTTCCTAAATCTCTGAATTTGCCCATAACATCCTTTGAAGGTTTTCCCAATTGAATTGAATCTGTAAATAAACGTAAACTGTTTCCGTATATAGTTTGGGAGTAGGATTTTCAGGGAAATAAAAATAATTTTATTTTTATATTTTCTGACTTGGCCACATTAATTCCTTGCCTCCATGACAGTCACTGTGCTGAGCAGAGAGCTCAAGGAATGGACTATGCTGAGCATCTCTCTCTCTCTGCTACCAATTTCACACCAGTCTTGGCTCTAGGCAAGCACTAGAGTTAGCCCCAGTTCTGACCCACTGCTGAGACACTGCAGGCAGAGCCCAAACTGAAACTTATAAAAAACCTTTTTTTTCCTCAGTTTTTAACAGGAAACGAATCCAGCCTCCATAACAATAACTCTCCTAATTAAAGACACTTTAGAATTTCATTTGGTTGAGAGAAGCTTTGGCTCTTTGGAGAAAATTCCAGTCCTTTTTTTCCCCCCAATGACTTTCAAAACCTATTGTAACAGCCTGGAATAACTTAGAAATAAAAACATCTGAAGATGTCTTCTATATAGATGATCAAAGCAAGTTCCTCCTTTTTCTGTTTTTCATGTTTTCCACAAATATCTGTCTTTTATATTGTAACCCAGGCAAGGCCTCTACTTCGTATTTTCTTGCAAAATGAATGTACTTTCAAAATTTTTTTTTCAAAGCCTTCATAGTATCTCTGCCCTAAGGATGACTGCTGCTGCTCAGAAAGCAATGACTGCTGCTGCACAGTAAGCACCAAATTCAGCCAAACCTCTGTCATAGACAAAAACTAAAATGGGGAATAAAAGTAACAGGTTTTCCCACACTGACAGGCTCCCATTATTTTACCCTTTTGTTTCTTTCCCAAAGTACTTCAACAGCAGAGTGAGCTGTTTACTAAGATGCAATTGAACATCTAATTTGTGGTGAAAGCATCTTTCTGTCACTTCTCCCACTTTCTTGGTTAAAATTATGAGCCTTGGTGGCAGTGGACGTAGGGATGTATATCCATAATGGTCTGCAGCCTTGCAAGGGCATGAGGGGCCCAAGTGGTGTAGTAGAGCTGGTTGTGGGGTACACAGGAGGGAGGGTGGAATCCCATGGCTTAGTATCATGCCAATGTTGGCTTTCCTAACTGGTATGCATATGAGAGGTGATAGCAATCAAAATTGTAGTGCAGTCACCAAAAAAGCTGTCTTATTGTGTGGAGAAATAACAGTATTTCCAAGTCTCCGCTTATATGGTGCTCAGGTGGAAGGGTAGCATTGAAGGTTCTTTGCCAGGTTTTATATGGCATAAGCAAAGTGTCTCTGAATGTACTACAAGGTTTGTCATGCTTGCTTTGGTTATGTTTGAAGTTTGGGCCATCAGAAAAGCCCAGCATCACTGCAGGAGCCATGTACACAGTAACTATGAGGTCTCAGTTCTTGTGTAAATCTGTGCAAATCTGAAATATTCCTGATGAAGCCAGTGACGTGACTTAAGCTTCAAATGGGCATTTTTCAACTGAAAATGCTTGTCCTGGGGATTTCAGCTTTTGTGAAATCTAGTGTTTCTAGGGCAAAGTGGCAACTGTCTCAGAATTCACAGGAACCTTCATCAATTCTTCACTGACAACAACAACTACAAAAAAGTACTTAGAAGTTAACTAGGGAAAGAACAGACTAAGTGGATAAAAACAATAGCAGTTGCAGACTTCTTATATGCCTAATGGATAAGTGGTTTCACACTTGCTTGCAAAAAACTGCAACAATATTGAAGTTTTCCTTTCACGGTTGCAATCAAAAGCGAGTCAGAGAGCCTCTGGTACAGTAGAATTTAAACTGTGTTGAAGAGGGGAAGCCAGCAGAGCTGCCACATTCATGAGGTCATGTTCAGAATGATATAAGTGTATCCAAATCTCATTCTAAATACAAGTACAAGGGTGGAACTTTTCAGTTTCTCAACTGACTAATTTTCAATTGTTCTAATTTTGTTAAACTACTTATTTGGATAAGGATACTAAATAATTGTTTAAAAATAATAAATAACAGCTTGTTTGTTAATTTTTTTTTTTACCTTATCTACCCAGACAAAAATCAATAATGTAATGCAAAGTGAGCTCGCCAGTATTGCAATGTGACTAACAAAGATGTAGCCAAACAGATGTTCTGGGTTTAACATCTGTAGGTGAAGAGGGATCTACAATCTACTCTTAATTGTATCACTACCTTGTTTCCTTCTTGTAAAGAACGTAAGAATATCCTCGGTAATTCTGGACCCAAGCTCTTTAAATTAGCATCCATCCTATCAACTAACATTAAGCCACAAAATAATGCAGAAGAGTGAGAATTTTAATCAATGCCATTAATTCCCAAGGGTGTCAGCAATAGAAACAAACACTAATCATAGATACTGATGGAGTCATAACTAATAAATGCAAATATTTTCCCTATGTTGTGCTACTGCAGTGGTTCCATCCCATTTTTATCTCATATTACATAGTGAAATGCCTATATTTCATCATCCTTCTTCCATAGATTATGAGGTTGAGGCACTGAGAGGAACTCATGCCCAGAGCAATCACTTAAAAAAAAAAAAGATCAACAAAAAGCCACAAGTGGTCCAAGATGCTTTTCTGTGTTGAATTACTGGGGACACTGGATGCATCCACCCCTTCCTGCAGGTGATCGAGGCCAGTAGAGAGACCAGGCAAGGGTCAGGTGCCCTGTGCTGGGCCATGGCACTGACAAATCTGCTCGGCCTTGCCACAGACAGCTACACAAGAAATTGGTGAAGGAATTGGTGAAGGGCATCTGAGTAATACCTGATACCATGACAGGTTAAAATTTTTAACTGGATACTAAGTTAATTGAACTTTTGAAGCCAGAGGCACACTGTTCTCACTAATTAAAGGACTCAGATTTTCCAATAGGATGCAATGGCTGTTGACTTTGCAAGCCATCCCCTGATTAGGCAAGGGTATGCTGTAAGTATCTACTGATAGATTAAGATAGGGTCACACAATTAAAGGCTGTGCTGGTCTGAAGCATTTCCAAATCAAAAGATTAATCGAGTAACCCTGAAAACACCTCTTGATTTACTCAATCTNAAAATTAACATAATATGTTATATTAATAACATATGTATAATATGTATATTATATTTACATGTACTAAAAACATGTAAATCTGACATTTAAACACTTAGAAGATCTTAACTTGTATCATGAAGTCTGAATTCAACCAAAGGCTTTCCACTGACTAACAGTTTTGTCAGAGTGAGGACTGAAGGGTTGAGTCTAAAATTAAAAGGCAAGTAGTTTTAAACATATTGGTAGCTGGATGAAACATTCTCTTTGGGAAACTCAGAACTGCTTTTGTACAGCAGTAGCAGAAATGCTAATGCCATTTTTTCTTGCAGATCAGTGACAGAAACAGAAATACTAAAAAATCAATTTTTTTAGTAAGTTACTTAGAACTTAAATATCTCTGTGTAGGTTTGTGGGCATGCTGAATTTGTCCATAATAATTACTAGATAAAAAAAGACTTGGTAACTATTTGGGCTAAAAATGATAACTTTCCAGTGATCATCTGCACCCTGTCATTTTGACTTCTTAAGCCTGAAGTTTGCAATGCCTCCGGCAAAAACATTACTGTTACCATACCTCAGATAAGATGCGGCCTGGCTTTTTTTTTTTTACATATATATAATATTTATTATATATTGGGCATTGCTAAAGGGGATCTTATTTTAACTGAAGCCAGATTTTCTGTAGTTAATAAAGTTAGGGATGGTGTATTATTTTCCAACTTGGACGGGTTATTAATACTTATAAGTTGTGAACATGGAAAGAATTCCCATAAATCTGTGCAGTGCACTGCAGTTTACAGCAGAAGCGATAAAGATGTATGAAAAACTGCTGAGTACCTGCATGGTACCTTCGGCCTCTCTTCAAGGACTCGGTTCTAGTCCAGGACTCTGGGCACCCTGGAGGAGAGGATGCCTGTGTGAGGCTGCCAGCAGTTCCCAGGGCCTGAGGTCAGCTCTCCTCCTTCCCAGACACTGCTTTCCAGCTCTGCATGTTTTCCACATGCATCAGAACAGTTCTCTGCCACCCCAAAGGGTGTGGTTCAGACAAAAGTGGGAGGATTTAGTAGAACAATGCAGAAATATTAAAGGATTGATGACTGATTATATTTTCTGCCTACTTTTTGATAGGAAGAGTGGACAATGTATTTCTTCTGTGTTGCTTAAAGGGACAAGAATCATTCTCAACCTGAAAGGCCTCACTCCAATTAACCAGAGATATCATATTCAGACCTCAAACCTTATTCCTGTATCAGATTTTGGATCTAAAAAATGTTAGATACACCTGTATGTGTAAAGCTGGCCTTTTTTCCCTTACTGTGACATATAATTAGAGGTCATTTTTATTCCGACTCCTCTTTTCAGTCACGCACATGCCTTCCTTGCACGCACAAGCATGGCATTCATGCAAACCAGGTGCATGGAGAAAAGAATTTTGTTCAGAATATGTATTTAGGCAGCAGTAACTAAGCTCTCCAAATTCTTCTCCAAATGTGCACAGGGTTTCGTGTAAAACCTGGAACAGACTCTCAGCTTTTACATTCCATTTCTCAGCCATCCTATTCAGGAATCCAGAGGACGATATCCCCGTGATACAGTTGCTCTGCTTCTTTGCTTCATGACTTTGGGCAATACAAAGAGTGCAGAGCCCTGTGAGATGCTGAGGGTTTTGGGCCCCTTCCAAAAAAACTCTTATGCATGTTATTGAAATCAAAGGAAGGGCTCACTGGCTTCAGTGTAATCAGTGCTCATGCTTTCCTTGAACAGGGTTGGAGCATTCAGTACCTTATTTGATCCAGTCCTTACAGTTTTTCTTCCAACTCTTTCTTCCCCTCATTGTCTATAAAAATGCAGATAATACTATTCAACTTGCAAAGATGATGTGAGTCCATGCTTTATATAATAGAAAACTTCAGGCAAGCGGAATATAAATGTCAGTGTATTATTTTGGGGAAGTGTTACTAGGAAAATTAATGTGATATAATCAGTTTACTTGCACAATAACAATTAACATCATTCTTTTATGCCTTCTGTATGTTTTTTCTCATGGCACTGTAGCTGTCCTGTCCCTGGAAGTGTTCTCATCCATGCGGGTGTAACAGAGGGAGAACTCGCCTCTGGAAGTCCGCAAGTGCATTGTAAACTCCACTCATATAATAAATCAGCACTGTGAAATGAGGGTGTCTGGATTAAAGGAACCACTTATATAAGGTTTTCAAAGCATCTGGATGGTTATTTCATTGTTTTAGTGACAATCTGGACTACTCTGAAGAATTGTCCAAATATAGGGCTTTGGAGACTGGTTTTCGATACTAATTTTTGATGAGGTGAATTTGCCTTTATTCCTGGATCTGTTCCAGAGAGTGCTTGACTTTGTGCTCTGAGCGTGGGGTTAATGGGTTTGACAAGGTGGGTATTAAAAATGAGTAAAACATAGCTGGGAGGGTACCTGTTAGTGTACTTTGTAGCAGGCATGCCGCAGAGGCATGCCTTGAACTACAGATAGTAAAAGACATGGTCTGAGCTTGCCAAAAAGGTTTTAATATCTCACCAGTACTAAAAAAAAGTAAACGCTGAGCGTATCCTTATGTGCAAGCACTGAGATGATAGGTTAGTATTTTCATGAGCACCCAGATGACTATAGAGTTTATAATGTCATAGACGTCTACAATTGCCATTGCTTTCTTCTGGCATTGGAGTCAGTTTTCAAAGGTGCTGAGCATCTCTGTACACAAGAAAATCTTAGGAGTCCAAGTTCATGTGACGGGAGCTTAAAATCCACCCTCTGCAAGACATTGCTGCCACCAGTGCTTACTGCACAGTGCTAAACTAGCCTGATGCATTTAACTGAAGAACAGATAGAAAGCTTATGAAAAGGCTTGCAAATCTTCTCCCTTCAGTTGTGCATAATGCACCTTTTCAAAAGGAAAAGTGGAAGAAAACCTATCATGTACCTGAAGAAACATCACCTATCCAGTGCAATGCCCTTTGTAGCAAAACCTGGTCAGAATCTCTTCTGGCTGACCCAGAATATGTTCCTTTACCAAAAACAAAGGATGTCTAAGTCCAGTTTTGGAAAGCTGTATGTGAAGCAGGGAGAATGAGAGACAGGAAGGCAGAGAAGGGAAAACCAGCAAAAAAAGCAAGTGAGAGTGCTGTCTCTTTGTCCCTGAGGGGGAAGTGACACTGAACTGATTCCAAGGCAAGCTTGTGAAGTATGAGCAAAAACAGCACATGATGTTTGCCTCCTTATTGTTCAGCAAAATGGAAATTTATGTAAAGTCACATAATTGAACTAGAGTGCAGTAAGAATTATCCTTGAATTAATCTTCTTTTTTTTTTTTCCCCTTCTCTCTAATAATTACTTCAGGATCTCAAACTCCAGTAGATTAATATATGCTAACCCTTTTGTCACTAGTGGCTAGGCAGTTTTTAAAGGATACTAAATACTGAAAGACTTCTGTGTACACATGTGCATGCTGTCTTGGAGATCCTGTCTATGAATGTGCATTTCCCAAACCCATTCTCACAGAGAACAGCATCACTCCAGAAGCTGTACAGTGAGTTAGTTATTGGGAAAGGCAATCCTACCGCGATTTGAATTGTGCCTAGAGTTATTTAAAAAAAAAAAATCAAACATGGTTTTAATTGCTATGAAAACTTTAGTTACTTATAGTTGGGAATTTAGCTCAAAGTGTCTACACTCCTGAGTTTAATTTGTGCAAACTTTAGTATCTTCATGAAACAAACCACTGAGGTATTTCTGTTTTTAGAACAATATACTAAACCGTTCAAACTTCTCCAGGCAGGATCAGTTTAAAACTTTGATTAGCTAAGCTTTAAATCCTTAATCTGTACTTGGAAAAGTCAGAGGAGGGCAGTTAGTGGAAAGGGACAGGATTTGCTGACCATCCAGCCAAATATCTCTTAACAAAACAAAACAAAACAGATTTTCTGTGGTACAGATTTATGTGAATTTGCCCATGAAAAAGCACACCAGAGTGGTAATTTGGTGGGGCGTGCATGTGTGGCACACACGTGGTCTCTAAAGCTTAGGACAAGTGCTTGTGCTCCGCAGTCCTTGCCCCTTTTACCCCTCGCAGCCATGTGCAAGTAAATCACGGCTGTCAGTATGGTAGCAGCTTGATTAAAGTTCAGGGGTTTAATAGATCATTTTAAAAACCCCAAATTACTCCCACTCCCTAGTCGATCCACCTGGACCCTTGCCCTAGGTGCATGGCAGTTTTCAACCAGCGCTGGAGAAGCCAAGTCTGGGCCTGAGGTTCCTGCTTATTCCCTGAGGATCCTCACTGCAGACCTAGACCAACATTCTCAGCTGTATTTAATCTGCTCTGAGACAAGCTGGCTATGAGAAAATGCAAAGGAAAAGGCACATAAGCAAAGACATAGAAAAACTTGGACAGTTGGCCTGCTTTGTTCACTTGGTAAACTGGAGGCCGGCCAGTAACAGCGGAGCTCCCTTGGCAATACAAGTCTGTTCCAATTAATCGTGTTTAACCATTCTAATCACACTTTAGCACATTAATCCTATTTTCAATCCAAAACACATCTGAAAGAGCGGCATGTGGGCCTTTTTATAGCAACCGCAAATCAGATGTAACTGAGAGACATAGGGCCCTAGTTTACTCTGCACTTTCACTGAACTTAAACTTAATAAAATATGTGACTGAGTTGTGGTTGGATTTACTGCATGATGTTGATGCTTCCACATATAAATAGATCCCTTAAGTAACTTAAAAACCTGTCAGAAAGGGCAGTGAAAATTTGATTATAAGGTAACCTGTGTGTGTGTGTTTTCTAACAATGACATTGCTGCTCTGGTCAGTGGTAGAGAAAGCTTTTAAAATTTACTCTGTTTATGGATATAAGTGATGCTACACTTGGAATCATGGGGCTGCATTTTTTTTGCCTTTGCCACTCTCAGTTACAAATAATTTTATGGTTTGCTTTAACCATGAAAACAAGATAAAGCTGTTGTTCTCTCCCAAGCGTGTTTTCTTCTGGCATTTAAATTACCTTTGAAACCCACAAATTCTTTTAGGTTATTGTATTCACTGTGCACAAAGTGAAATAATACTTTTTGATTTGTACTTCTGATAAAATTTAACTGCTTTGCATTGCTTCTATGTTAAAACTCTTCCTTTCAGTAAGAAACTATCTTATTAAGGTATAGATCCATGATGCCTCATTTTATTCTACTCTGTGGATTTTTGTTTAAACTGTACAAAAACAACAAATGAAAAAATTTGCATGGAAGCATGTCCACTACCAAACTTCTTGATGTGTTTGGTGCCCAAATCCAAGTGTATAGGCAGGCTCCAAAGAGGTGCATTTAACTGTAGCTGTGCAGAAGACTGTGTGTTTGAGCTTTAAATTTTGGTGTGGAGAGGGAATGAAGTTATCAGTTCATGTTAAATGAAGTATTTAGCAATTCAGAATACGTCAAGAAAAGGCATATAAGAAAGTTTAGTTTTAAAAGGGAAAATCTTGGGCAATTACCAGGATTACACTGTTTGGTTTTCTAAGTAAACACTTCTGTTTTTCTATGTTACAAATATTAATATGGAAAGGTGCATCTGGGCATTTCTAATGCAAATTAGAAATGAGTTTATCCAGGTAAGTAAAGTTTTATTAGGCAATTTAATTCATTCAATTTTTTTTGGAAGAAATTGCAGGTTATGGTTAATGTAGTGTATCAGACAGGAATAGTGTTCACAGAACCACCTGTATTTAATATACAACTGTCAGAAATCTCTACTCACTACCACTTACCCAGAAATATGCAACAGTTTGATCAACACAGGGCTTTAAAATATTTTTTTTTTTTTTTAATGAATGCAATGAAAATATTGACTGGAATTATGAGATTTTGCTCTTCAGTATAATCTACATGGGTTTTTTTAGCTTGTTGAATTCACTGTCATTTTGGCCCCTTCTGTATGTTTTAGTGGGCACTGGGAAATGCTATCCACTGGGACTGTAAACAAATAGAGAATTAAGACAATGCATTCAAGATAAATCTTACAAATAAACTTTTCCAAGTATCATGAAATAAGGTCTGGACAAATCAGTGCTAGTGATGCCAAAGCCTGAAAATCTTTGTGTTAAAGATAGCAGCTCATGCATGGAATAAGACAAAATCCCATGTGAACAGCTTATTTAGCAATTATGCCTGATATTCTTCAAAAAAGACTCTGACACTGGTGAAAGAAAGCATTTGTATTGCCTGGTATCTGTGGTGGCACAGCCCTAACCAGTGAGCTGACAGCTGTGGCTTCTCCTCCACTGCTGATGGACAGTGTGAACTAAAATATCTGTACCACTTTTGCTCACTACTTGTCTTGCAAAATGGGGACAACTCAAGTGAAGGTCAGTTTTACCAAGGCAGGACCTTTGAGCCACCACCACCACGGGGAGATGGGGATGTAAGACTGCTCCAATGGGAAGCTAAGAATGGTGTGGGTTATTTGTTTTGTGCTATTTGTACTGTTTCCTGGGGGGGGGGGGGAAACAACCAAAAACAAACACCAAAAAACCCACAACATGGCACAGTGCTGTAAATGAGTTCACTTTAGATTTTAAAAGGGGAGCTAAGAGACAAGTGGGCAGAGTGGCAGGTGCTTCTCCACAACCTAGATAACAAACTCCAGGCATGATGAATTTGTTTGCCTGTGTTTCAGGCATGCAGGGGTACTTTATTTTCTGCAAAGGAAAGCTACTAAGGTACAGAAGTTTTATTATATTTATCTTTCCCATTCTGAAGTTCAGTGAGTTTTTTTGCTGTCTACTTCAGCAGAGCCAAAATTGAATCAAAACCTAGCTTTGGTCCCATTTCAGTCACAAACTTTAACAAGTGCCATGAGACTCTGCTGGACCAGGCAGAAGAGAAGCTAATGGATTTCTTCCCTTTTGTTTATTAGGAAATATTTCCATAATTTGTAACCATTTTCTGAAGAGAACTCTGCAGCAGATGAGGAGTAGTCTGGAAGATACTGGCCAAGTGGCAACAAGGAAGTCCCATGGATCCACACCTCACAGTCCATCTTGCAGGATTTCACTTCACTGCTCACCTGTTTATATACAGCAGCCTGGAAAACTTTGGAGAACAAGCAAACCATGTATGCATGAGCAGTGAGTATTTGCTCATCCATGATGTCAGAGTATCCTCACTGTAACAATGCCTTCTTTTCATTGGCCCCCAAAAGCAAATCCTCCATGACCTGATCACAAAAGTTTTGCCTTTAGTAAACTTTGAATTTCAGTCTCAAAACATTTATTTCCTACAAGCAAGGTTTTGTCATGGTACTATAATACAGCAGCACCTCGTGTGTTCCCAATGACTTCATGTGCTCAACAGGGAAAGGAGACTACCGGTAAGGGTATTGGGAGCTGTGTTTAGATATTTTGACATTACAGCAAAAATGTTTCCTACAGCAACAGATTAAGAAATTAGAATTTAGCCATATTTTTAGAGAGAATATTCTGGTTGCTTTAAAAATTATTTATTTTTAACCTTTGTTTCAGATAAAGGCCGGCCCAGAATATAAACAAACTATGAAAAGTCTGAGTGTACTTACTTGGCCATCTCCTGGATTATACAATGTGTTAGATTCCTTAGGCTCAGCATTACACTCCTGGTCTCCATGGCAGGTCAAGATAGGAAGGCTTAGATTATTTGCTTAGTTTCACTGGTATGAAACTGGAGTAACTCCAGTAATTCTGATTTAAACTCCAATTACGATAGTTTAAATCCTGCAGTAACATTATTATCCTCTAGGCAGCCTCCGGATCTTATCCTGATTAAGACCCATGTAAATAAGAATCAAGCCAAACTCCCAGGATCAGTTTGGAAGCTTTTTATGCTAACTGTAATTCGGATTTAGTTGGTCTCTTATCTTCTCCAGCCTCTTATCTTACCAGTAGGTGCAGACGCAGCCAGTGATGGAAAGGCAGCTTGTGTAAGCGCCCTAATTCCCCTTCAAGAAAGGCATAGTCCTTTCATCTCATGTTCTTCAAGAAGAAATTGCCTTTTAAAAGGACACTTTAATATTTGTCCTGGGATAAGACTTTTGTACCAAAGCCAGTGCTATTCTCTGGAACAGGAAAAAAAAAAAAAAAAAAAATTGAGTGCATATCCAGCCTCTTGGAATGCCTTAGAAACTCCCATTTTCAGATGCAAATAATGGATTCCACAGATGAATGAAGGGAATACCATGTCATGCTAATACATGGTAAACACTTGTGTCAAGTTTTTTGTGTTGAATGCACTCACATGACCCATCTCACTGCTATTCCTGTTTATTTGTACTAGAGAAGCAACCAACAATCAATTCTGCTGTGTCGGGTACAGCAGAGACTACAGATGGCCCCAGTCCTTCTCAGAGGTTACAGCTCAAGCTGAAGGCACAGTTACTCTTTACGTTAGATGGGTTCTACCCACTTTCTTTCCAAACCTTTCAAATCAACAGGTCACTGAACCATGTTTAAATCCACTGCCTACTGCATCTCAGCAGTGGATCACTTACCAGAAACTAGGAAAGCAATGACATTTGTAGCTGGCTTTTCTATAGGCATGGCCATTTGGCTTCTGACCAAAAAAAACAAGCTGTAGACAACATACGTGCCAGCCTGTATGGTGGATAATGCCTGTTGGCTTAGACTCAGATGAGTATGTAGTATGCATCAAATACAAGCAAGGTGGCAAAGAGTATCAAGAAAAAAAAGCTGCAACATTTCTCTTAAAAGGAAACAGCACACAATTTGTACATATGGAAGCACATACAGGTACCACTTGGTGTCAAGACATGGTAGCTCGGTTACAGTTGGGCTCAACAATCTTAAAGGTCTTTTCCAACTTTTATGATTCTATAAAATAAGACTAACTTTCCAAGCGTGGACATGCATGAGATCTCAGCCCAGGACAATTCAATTTGTGTAGAATATTATAGACTTGGCAACAGAACTAATTTCCTGACACGATACTCACTCTGCATGACAGCTGAAGTCCCAGTGAGCGAAGGGGACAAGGCATGCAGGTTTTATGCAAGGCAACTGCAAACTGGCCAGACAATGGCTGTAGTAGGAGGTCAATGTGGTACTAAAGGAAACTGAGATCAGTTTCAGAAGTTTGCTTGTAGTAATGCTTTTTATTTGAACAAATCATGTATTTTAGTTGTAGTAGAGTCACAGTTTTGTAGGCTGGGTGACACTAGTGCATACTTTTCAAACTAGATAAGTATTTGTATGACGCAGCAATAACATTGTAGTGCAATATTGTGCATTAGTAAATTTACCTTATATTTACTTAATGCTGAGCTTTATAGGAATTAATCTTCTTTCTTCCACAGGTTTGGCATTTATTTTTACAAATATTGTAGCTCATTTTATAAATTGCTAGGAGATGTCCTATCAAAGTCTCTATAACTCTTTATACAAGATAGTATTTCATGTGTGCATAAAATGTTTTTAATGATGTGTGCATTAAAAAAATAGGGAAAATGTAAATATTTTCTGTTACAGAATTGTGTTGAGAACAAACTAAAGAGACATTGTTAGTAATTAGCCAATCATTACAGGTGCAAGCTTGTAGTTTTAAGGGTTTTGGATAGGGAAACTATCATAATCTCATTCCCAGAGGGGGTATTCCTTTGTGCTTGTTTGTTTAGTAATGTGTGTTGGCCACACAGATCTCAGCATACTTAAATTTCATGGCACCCTTAAGGAATTGCTGCTACCCTGTTTGCTCCACTCTCATCGGACTTTTGCAGAGAAATGCAAGCGGCTGTTGGGCTGCCAGCCCTGTGTTAATGTCACTGTGTCACTGAAACATCACATAGTGTTTGCACTTCGGGTGAGAATTTCAGCCATCTGCATTTGGCCTTTTCACCTGTGTCTGCAGAGACATAAATGCCTTGGTGTGCTTGTACATTAACTCAAACACAGCCAAGGCTGTGTGTGAAGCTGAAAGCCCTTCTATTTTATACAAGGGAAAACAAACTCAAAGCATTATTATGGATGTAGTTAAAATTAGAAATAGATCCAAGCTGAAGTATGGGTAATGAATCCAAGTTGAAATACAGAGGCAGAATCTGTATTCCCACTCTGCTTACAGCTGCAGTCCTGAAAAGAGTCTAGAATATGCTTGAGATGCACACAGGCAGTCTGGGAAAGGCCCAGGCCAGTTATCAGAGAGGGGCAGGATTTGATGGCCATCCAGCCAAATATCTCTTAACAGATTTTCTGTGGTACACATATCATGAATTTGCCCACAATAAAAACATGCCATTGTTTTAATCTGGTAAGTGCATATGTGTGTGGTCTCTAAAACTCGGGACAAGTGCTTGTGCTCCTCTGTTAGCAACAGTCCCCACAGGGCAAAATGCAGACTCACAACTGAGATCTATGTTTTCTGCCTTCTAGAGTCCAAGTTGTTTGGTTTAGGCCTACCAAAAGAAGGGTGCAGTGCTTTTAACAGCAGGAGCATCTGTTTGAGATTAAAAACAAGAGAGGACTCCATGCCCTACTACATGGATATCAAGATGTGGCCTCCAGCGCTGTACCTCAGTCCTTGTTCTCACCTGGCCATGAACCAGCAGGGTGTTTGCAGCAGATTTAGAGCTATGCAGACTTTGTCCAACATTACTGCACTTCCCACAAGCACAGCATCCCAAGGGGGCTGTAAGGGCAGCCACATGCCCTCTCCTCAACTGCTTCCAAAGTACATTTTTAACAAAGCTGCAGTGAGCTTTTGTGGTTTCTTTTCTTTTCAATTCAGCTATTCTTGATGAACAAGATTGAGAAACCTGGATCAAACTTACTGCTGCTTTACAGAGTTCAGGAGAGTGAGGATATTTCTTATCTATGTTAAAGCCTCTGGCTTCAATGAGTGGTTCAGCAGCTGAGTTCCACTATGAAGCTCTCTGAAGTGTGGATGATTGCATCCAATACCTGAGCAAGACGAAGTGCATCTCTGCCATGCTGAAGTGTATCTTCCACCTGCAAATGCAAACCTGAAGTGCTGATCTCTGTAAAGAAAAATTATGCCCACAATCTGTTTTTTTCATCCTGTCCAGTTTCCATACAAGCAGGCACTTGGGTAATGGGGCTGCTCTGTGTTTTCAGAAGGATGTGAGGAACGCAATACTTTTCCAAGGCATGGGATGGTCTCAGAGCTTGCTGCTGAGGTGTGTTTATTTCAATTTGACAAATTTAAGTTTTCCTTCACGAGCCTAAATCTTTCTTTTGAAAGTCTTTGAATTCCAGCTTTGAATTCTGGCTGCTTCAATTTCAGACAGGCAGATTTTGAGTCAGATCCCTGTGGTTTTGGTTTAGGGTTATATCCACAACTGAAATGGGCCTTAATTTAGCCAGTTCCTCTTGGGAAGAGGGCCAAAATATTGAGGTTTCTGCCATCTTGAGCACAACCTTCCTAAGAAATGCTCCTGAAGTTTCTTTGCTGTCAAATCCAAGTCCTTCATGCTGCTTCAGCATGACACCTCAGGTTAAAATCTAAGCAGAACAGATCACAGCCTGAATTCTTGAACTTTTGTGGGTATTGGGCAGGCAGGGATTGTAACAAACAACATCCGCCCTGTACTTTGTTTCCTCATCACCAGCTGAGATTTGAGACTGGTGCAGTTCTCGCTCCTTCCTGCTGTTGAGACCTTGGAGATTTTGATCAGGAAAATAAATAGAAATGCCAGCAAAATGAGTGGAGAGAAGAGGAAATTGCTAAAAGCAAGCTGCCTTGGGACACATCCTAACTGAAGTGGTAAAAGAGAAGAAAAGCTATGTTCCTGCTGCTGTTGTATTTCTGGTCTCATACCTCCCCATCAGAAATGAGGATGTGCCATAAGCAGAGGAACACATTCTTTCATTTGATTTTGGTTTTCCTAGTAGATGAGCCAACTGCCTCACACACTTTTGTGAAGTTCTGCCTTGTGTCATAGCACCAGTTCTAGTGATCACGGTGAGGTCTGTTTCAGGGACTCTAGAGCTGAAAGCCATGTGCTCCTATTGCTGCTGGGTAGCTCCTGGGCCCTGGATGGAAGTCACGTTCTTGCCAGGAAGTGCTCGTGGAGCACAGAAAGGTGCTGAACGAAGGATATGAACCTCTTAGAACTAGTACAGGAGACATTGTGGTCTGTGTAGATCTTTGTTCAAAATTGAGGAGCTGTTCCTTCAGACTGCATGTCTTAGTCAAAGTTTTAAAAGAAGTTTGACAAGATAAATCTGCTGGGATTTGTCACTGGATATATTATTACATAGCAGCAGCCCTTTTGCTTGAAATAGATTCCCAAGTCCTCTGTCCTCTGATGAATAGTGACATCCTCTAGTGCAGGAGTGCCTGGGCAAGATGAAAGTTTTCCAAAGGGCTCTTCTGGCCATTGCTCTTTAAATATAGCAAAGAGTAGCTGCAGCAGCTCAGAAGCAACTGCAACCCATTTTAGGTCCTGTCATCACTTGCTCTGTCTCTTCTTTCATCTGGTAGCTCTTGTCACATCTTTATTTCATTGTTCCAGAGGAATTTCTAGAGGTTCATAACTACTCCTTTTTGCTTCTAATTATTCAATCAGTCCTAACATTTTCTAATAATTTCTCCTGTGCAATGAGGATGCATTGCTTCTTTCCCTCTAGTATCTTAAGAGGAGAGAGTTTTGGAAGGGTGGATGTGAGAAATATCTACATTTAGCAGTGTTGATGCTCACCAGAAAATCACTGCTCTTGCTCTTGGGAAACCTTCATGGAGATCCATTTAGGTGGGAACCTGGGGTGACTTTCTCTCCTGTGCTTTATGGCTTCACCTGCCTGGGGGGAACAAACCTGCTCATCCACTCTTGATCAGCTACAGGCTGAGAGGGACTTGGAAAGGAAAGTGAATCACCCCGCTTTTGGACTACACATTTCTTATCATTTCATTTTAAGTCTCTCTAGTAATTCTAGACTGCAAGCTGCTCTCTCTTTTGGACTACACATTTCTTATCATTTCGTTTTAAGTCTCTCTAGTAATTCTAGACTGCAAGCTGCTCTCTGTGTCTGACAAAGCATGACTGTACAAAAGCTTCTTTTTTTTTTTTAATTGAAAATATTTTTCTCTCACTCATTCTTTATCTTTTTCTCTCTCTCTTTTTTTTTTTTTAACCCCTGAATCTTCAATTTTTAATTAAAAAAAAATACAAGTAAACATTAGCTTTCTTCTTCTGTAATGGGAAGCACAGGAAATTGTAATTATTAGTACTTTTCACATTACGTAAGGATACTGCTCTGTCACAGATGCTGGCCATATGACCAGCCTTTCTATGGGGAAACCTGGCTTTCAGTGTAAGTCAGTGTACTCATACATAACTTGCCCTTGTGAGGTTATAGACACTTGTAAAATGGAGAATTTGCCATTAATTTGGTATAGAACAGTTTTAAAACAGTGAAGCTCCTGATATTAAGATATAGGAAAAAATGTGCTGTTTTCCTGACAGGAATCATAGAATCATAGAATGGTTTATGTTGGAAGAGACCTCAAAGATCATCCAGTTCCAATCCCCCATCATAGGCAGGGACACCTCCCACTAAATCAGGACACTTGAAATCTCATCCAGCCTGGCTTTGAACACCTCCAGGGAGCGAGCAGACACAACCTCCCTGGGCAAACTGTTCCATTGTCTCGCCACCCTCACTGTGAAGAACTTCCTCCTAACATCCCATTAAAATCTCCCCTCTGCCAGTTTAAACCCATTAACCCTTGTCCTGTCATAACGAGACCTTGTGAATAGTCCCTCCCTACCCTCCTGTAGGCCTCCCTCAGATTCTGGAAGGCTACTATAAGGTCTCTTCAAAGCCTTCTCTTCTCCAGGATGAAAAGCCCCAACTCTCTCAGCCTGTCCTCATAGCAGAGGTGCTCCAGCCCTCTGATCATCTTTGTGGCCCTCCTCTGGACTCGTTCCAACAGTTCCATGTCCTTCTTGTGCTGGGGGCTCCAGAACTGCACACAGTACTCCAGGTAGGGACTGATGAAAACAGAGTAAAGGGGGAGAATCCCCTCCCTCGCCCTGCTGGTAATGCTGTTCTTGATGCAGCCCAGGACACAGCTGCTGCCTCATGTTGAGCTCTTCATCAACCCAGACCCCCAGGTCCTTTTCCTCAGGGCTGCTCTCCAGCCATTTGCCACCCAGACTGGATTTGTGCTTGGGATTGCGCCAACCCAGGTGCAGGACCTTACACTTGGCCTTGTTGAATTTCATGAGGTTAGCCTGGGCCCACCCCTCCATCCTGTCCAGGTCCCTCTGGATGCCATCCCTGCCCTCTAGGAAGTCAACTGTGCCACACAGCTTGGTGTCATCTGCAAACTTGCTGAGGGTGCACTCCATTCCTCTGTCCATGTCACAGACAAAGATGTTAAATAGCACTGGTCCCAGCACTGACCCCTGAGGGGGATAGCCTGCAGAGGTAATGGTTTGAGTGGCCAGCATCTTTCAATGCTTTAAGAGTTCAAAACAAGCAGAAAAACATCATTCAATTTTGAAGCACATTCTTTAAGTGAAAATGGCGAATATTTTAGTTTAAGGACAACTAGAGGCTTTGGGTTGTGACATTGGCTCTGTGCTCACAAAGCCATGAATCTGTTTCTGAAAACCTAATGGACCGTTGCACAGACAAAGTTACTGGAATAAGGGGATTATGAAGACATGGAGAATACGGAAATACAGATTTTTATATATTCACATACCCCTTTATTATCTTCTGAGGCTTCTAGAGGAGCTGGTGGAATTGCACATTCACATCACTTACAGCTACGTTCCAGAAATATCTTCTATGTGGAGGGGACATTCTGAGGAGCAGGGGAGCTGTGGGTAGGACTTGGATGAGCAGACTGCCCCATTAAGGTGGCCACAGTGCAACCAGCTGTGCCAAGTGAATGTCACAAGCAGGAGCAAAGCTGGTACCTGAGAGGAGAAAACCACCAGTAGTTCTGGAATTATGCATCCTCTCCTGCACTGTTTGTATTTGTTTTGAAATTATATTTTAAAATTAACCAATATGCAGGGAGAAGCCAGAAACCAGGTCTGTTGTTCGTCTGGAACTCAGTTTAAAGCACTTGATTGTTGGTGGTGGGCCTTTCTGATTTGACAGATGGATCTAAACCTTTAGCTTGGTAAGGACTTCAGATCAAGTCTCCTGCTTCATGAATGGCTTTTGTAGTCATTGAGTTATTTCAGGGCTCCTGTTGCTCCAGACCTATTTTTGTCAGAGTGTAGCCACTGGTTGCCATGCCCTCACCTCAGTGCTACTTGTATGCGCTGAACCTGCCGGATGGAGGCACTCATCAGTGAAGCAACAGCTAATTTGTTTATCCCAAGTGGATTTGTCTTTTCCAGGTGCTAATAAATGAAGTTAGCCGTGATTGATGAGTATGGGGGCTTATTGGATTGCTTCGTTTTCCTGAAAGTTGTGGTTAAAATGAAGGTTTCCTCAAGCCAAAAAGCACCCAAGCTGCTAGACTGGCTTTCTGAGTTCACCTGGTTGGGTTGCCAAATTGGACCCAAGGGACACATGTCTTTAGTTATTTCCCTTGGTTTGTTCCTCTTCTGCTCCTGTGCTTCCCCACTCTGTTCTGACACAACCCATGAAAAAGCTAAAGGACTTACCTCTGAGTGTGAGGGTTATCCAACATGGTCTTCTCATGGCATGACGGGTAACATGGTCATGCACATAGAGGAGAGGAGAATGCATTGATTGTGGAGCTGCAGAGTCACCAAGGAGCTGTATAGGAGCAGGAACACTATCCTAGGTTGTGGTAGACAGGAGTTTCTTCTACTGCCATAGAGAAAATATTTGTTTTAGTCTCCTGATGAATCAGCCTTGATGTCTGTCAAACAGCGTTGTCTATTTGTCAGTGTGCAGTTTTTTCAACTTGGCTGAGGACAGACAAATGCCTGTGGGTAGGTGGACATGTGACATCCTGGATACCAGAGTAATTTTTTTCCCTTTTCCAAGAAATGAGGGAATTGCCTCGCTTTGTACTGGAAGCAATAAACCACTTGCTGGATGTAGGTCTCAAGGCCTGATTTTTTTTTTTTTTCTTTTTTCCCTTCAGGGCAACACTTGAAGAATATTCAAGAAAATGTAAAATGAGAGTAAAAGTATAAGGCTCAGGTTTTGTTTCACTGGTCACAGAGCTCTGGCTGACTGACATTATACCTCAAAAGCAATTGTTGGTATCAGACTCAGGGTGTTAAGGGTGATATAGAAGGTATGATAAGGTGAGGAAAGAGGAGAAATGGATAAGTATACCTTAAATGTAAAACTTGCTGTTAGGCAAATAAAAATATACAATACATCTGGGCTGATTTTCTCCATGGTGACAGAGGTTTGGTTCAACAGCCTTGATCATGGCCATCTTGGACATACTTTAAACTCTTTGATAGGGTTCTCGTATCTCTTTCTCTTTTTTCTAAAATCATGACGAGAGGAAAGCATTTATTACCAAGCAGGCTGCACCCCTAGGCAAGAACTAGTCATCTTTAATTTAACTTTCAACTGAAGTTGCTGAATTAAATGTAGTTTTGTTTTTATCTGTTTGCATGGAAGGCTTCCAGATAAAACAACTGTTTTAGTGACCTGTGCACTTGTATCATGTTAATTAGGTTTGAAAACGCATATATTGTTTTCATAAGGCTATTACATTTTCTGTAATTAAATTAAGCAAAAAATAAGGATGCATGGCAATAATATTTATTATTAATGCCAGACTCGAAAGTCTTACAACATGTGAATTGAAGGTAAGGACCTTGAAGACAGCCTGGACTTCAAAACAATGTCAAATAGTCTAGTTTTTCAGCAGTTCATAACTACATGTATTTAAAGAAAGCAGTCATAGAGTGAGAAATAGCCTACTGAACACAGAAGGCTTCTGGCTCTGTTTGAAACTGGGAAATTTATGGGATTTTTGCTAACTGAATGGAAAAAAACGTTTTAATCACAGTTGAATGGATAGTGCTGTGCTCTTGTCCTGTCATGTGTCTGAGCAGAGTGTAACACCAAGGAGACTGCCTGTGTGGCCACCTTTCCTAGGACATGATGAGGAAAATCAATGTCATGGGAGCGTATGAAGGGGCACTTCAGTGGTAGAAGCAAATCAGGTGGCCTGACTGCATGAGTCCTTTGTGTTAGCTCAGCATAGGATCGGTCATAATATGCCAGACCAATGCTAGGTAGGTATCCTGCTTGAGACCCTATCTTTAGCAGCAGCCACCCATATATGTCTAGGAAGAAATAAATGTATATAAACAAGACAAAAATATTCCCCAGAACACAATCTCATACACAAGTGATACTTGGTATAGGGATCCTTTGAGACTGCAGCTGTCTCACGTGGTAATTGTGAATGTGCTTTCACTTTCATCTGGTTGATATCTGAACTTAAGTTTTGGCAGTTACTTACCTGCAGGTTGTATGAAGCGCAGTATCCGTGGAGTTGCTCTGAATCTGGAATCAGTTTCTTCGTCTGCACCTCTGGGAAATCGATGCCACTCCTAGTGAAAAGCATCTCTTAGTGAGTGCGTGTCTAGTCCTGCACAGGCAGGGTGGCAGGAGATGAGCTTGTGTCAGTCCATTTCTAGGCTCTGCCAAGTGGTAAGGGCAAGATTTTGCCTTCCAAATATGTTTAAAATAAGCAGATGCTAAAATTCACCCATGTTGTGGCTCTGACCACAGAGATGAGAGCCAGCCTAGCTAATACACTGTTTGGGAACAGTTGTCCTGTATTGCTCTTGGTGTGCTGGAAAGCCACTGGGCTCTGGCTGCAGCTTAGCACAGCTGGACTATCCCACATGGACAAGCTCTGACACCAGCAGCAGGGTGGCCAGCAGCTTGTATTTCATAAGGTTCCTGGCATTTCAATTAAAGGCAAAAGCAAAGGGCTGCTCCCAGGAAGGCAGAGGTCCAACAGCAATCTGGGCTGGCACTGCCTAGTTGGGCAGCTCTGTGGGGAAGGCCCTGCAGGGGTTGTGGGCAGCAAGATGAGCACAGACCCACTGAGGAGAGGCTGTGGGACCAGAGTTTGTTCATACAGGAGGAGAGAGAGTTTCTAGAGGAACACACAGCATCACTCCAGTTCCTACGTGGAGAAGGCAGACCCAGGCTCTGCTCAGCACCACGTGATGGCAGAACAAGAAGCAATAGGCATACATTGAAACTGGAGAGGTTCAGACCAGGTACAGGGAAACGCATTCTCCCTGTGAGAGCTATGAGTGAAGAGACAGGTTGTCCAGAGAGGTTGTGCAGCCTCCAACCTTGGAGGTTCTTCAGATCTGTCTGGACAAGGGCCTGGCCAACATGTTCTGGTCTCATGGCTTCACCTAGAGTGTTGGGCAAGAGCCCTCCTGGGGTCTCTGTCAGCCTGAATACAGTCCTACGAAGTATTTCTTGTGACTGAGGGTGTTTAAATTCTCTTCTTTTTAATGTATATTTTCTGGTGTCTAATAAGCCAGCTTTTCTCATGATGGGGAAAATGTTACTTTGTCTTATCCAGAAGATTGCCAGTTTGCATGACACACAAGAAAGTAGTATCTTAAAGAATTTCCACCATCAAGTTGAACTTTGCTAAGGGGATCTAAAGTTCCAAGGCAGTGACGTGCAGCCAATCAGACACAGGTACTCATGGAACCAGTGTGACTGCAAAAACCTCAGGTAAGCAGGCTAATATCCACCTCAGTTAATTTCTGAAAACAGACAAAGGTTCGAGTGAAATGTAGTAATTGGTAGACCAATTCAGATGGCACTATAATGTAAAGAGAATAAAAATAGGTAGTCTTCCCCTAAGAACGAGTCCATGACAGCTAACTGTGGCTGAGGTATGCTACAGTACAATCAGACTTTGTGTGCCTTGTAAGCAGAATATTCTGAACTGACTTGAGTGCATGCACATCAATCAACTGGAACTAATCTCATGGCAAACACATACTGTGCAACAGCAAAAACCACTATCTGGATCCTCTGAAGTTTAACTAAATTACATGAATTATCAAATATGATCATAGCTGCAGCAGTATGTGTAATCATGGGCTGTGTTCTTTAATGTTGTATGTCTTGTAACAGCGTAATTCTGGAGGATCATACTGGTGGAAATACATTGCTAGAAGTATATTGGTTAGAATGCTTACAACGACATTTTCTTAGATATGTTGACCAGCTGCATTTTAAAGCCTCTCAAAACAATAGCAGTGCGTTAATGTTTAAGGCAGATTTGTGAACCGGAGAGAGATTCCTCATAAAGAGAGTAATCTCTTTTACCTTCACTCTAAAAGTCTTTTCCATCTCTTCACAAAGATTCTCTTCAGTTGTCCTGCAAAGTCCCTTGCTTCTCCTTGAGCAGCCAGTCCCTGGTCCCACTGGCTCCTCTCCATTCCACTGCAGGCTGCCATCCATCCCATACAGCAGAATCACCTGCACTGCTCCTAGAACCTCTCCCTGACCATTATTTAGCTGAGTCTTTAAAGACCTTTTAATGGTGATCCTCATGCCCTGCTCAGATACATAGTTTTAGGAATTAAGTGTTGCCACCTCCTCTACTGTTGCTTTTTGCCAAAGGGTCAGTCACTGACAAGAGGAGGAACCAAAATCTATCCCTATTTTGCTCCCATCTTAGATAATGAATAAGCGGTAGTCACAAGATGAGTGTCTGTGGCTTTGTTTTTATGTCCATAGAAAGAAAAATTTATATCAGTAAAATGCTTTAAATTCATTTATTCACACTGCAGAAGTTGTGCTTTGAAAATTTTCTGAATAAAACAAGCAGTAGCCTTAGATGGAAGAGGTGATGTCTCTTTGAAAATTGTTTTGGTGTAAGGATGGTGCATAAACAAAGATGCCTTTTTTTCTTTGTTCTTCTTTTTTTTTTTCTTTTTTTTTTTTTTCTGGGCATCAACTCTTGGCAGAGGCAGATGAAAACAGCTTCTTACACCATACTGCCTATTTACATTTTCCATATGCTGGATTTGAAGATTACAGGGCTTAGGATTCTGAGTTTGCACGTTGTATTTTACATAAAAATGAGTTTGTGTCCGAGGCTGAGTTGATACATGTGAAAGCAATGCCACCACCACCCAGAAAGTGGGGAAGCAACAACACACATCTTGGAAAGAAGCTCTCAGTAAGCACTTTTTTTCCAGAAAGCATCTCGAAATTTCGTTTTCTGTCATGCAAATGGTAACTGCTTTTAGGTTGCATGGAAGGAGAGTGTTGTTTAGTAACTTCTCAGTAAAAAGTTTCCAAAGTGATAACAGCCAAATATATAATAATAAATTAGTTACTTTATCACAAACCATTTGCTTCAATAAATTCTTATTTTAGTACTCTGCTCTAGCACTTTTACACCTTCTTGTCACCACAGAGTGCCTTTGACTGCCTGTTTTAACTGTAGAAATATCACTTTGGCAAATAGGGAATGTTTGTGCACTGTTATGCTTTTAACTGTTTGATTGCCTGTTACAAAGACTTTCTTGAGTAAAAGGGGTACACATGTCTGTGTACGAGGGATGTAACTAGGAGGCTGTATTAAATGACTTCTTGAGTTCTCAAAACTGATTTATCTTGTGATCCTACACGTTTGGGTTTTTGTTTCGTTTTTTTTTTTTATATTCTCCCTGGTCTCTTTCTGAAAATGAATTCAGGACTAGAATTCTGCTTCTTCCCATTTCACACTTTTTGTCACTGAACACTTGCAGATGAGATGTTTGCCAAGGTTTCCTGTAGCAGAGGATGAAACCGGGCATTGCAGTACCTGTGTACAGGGCAGTGGTCCTTTAGCATCTATGCAGCATGTCAATGTTTTGCAAACTTTTTTTCCTCCTTCTTTCCCTACTTTCACTTATACCAGAACTAAACTACTGGTCTTTGCCACAGGTGACAGTGCATTTATGGAAGGATCTAGAAACAGAAGTCCTTTCTTTCTCTCAGCTTTGCCACAGCTGACAGCCCATTTAAGGAAGGACCTAGAAATTGAAGTTCTTTCTTTCTTTCAGAAGTCCTTCAATATCTTCAGAGATGTTTCAGATAATTTCTGGAGTCACAATGCATCTGACATCAGACTTTCCTGAATATACTGGTATATAGATCTATAATATCCTGTTTAGTCCTACCCTCCTCTTATCCCAGTACTTCTCCTTTGCCTTGTGTAGCAGAGGCCTTGCAAAGATCTATGTTAAACTGAGTAGAGAATGCAAATCTCGTGTGTGGAGGAATCCATGTTTTACACCTCAAATATAGTGATTATTTGTGCTCAAGTTGGATACAAACATTTTTGCTGCTTGCACATAGACTGTCAATTATTCTAGGAATAAGAGTTATTTTAATGCATGTTCTCAAAGGAAAGATAATTTAAAGTTTTTGGCAAGCTTTTCATGTCAGAAAGCACTAAATGTTTGTATTTGTGGTATGCTGATAGTGAAGTCAGAATGTCTCTAAATAACAGATCTTGCACAGTTTCCTGATCATTTGGAGTAAATGCACTATTCCAGACATCTTCCCTTACACTGGTTTCACCAATTTCCAGCATTAGAAAAAGAGGATTATGAGTGTGCAGAACACTGCAGAAGACTATTACTACAGTGACTGAGAATGAACATGGATATGCTGCTACGAAGAGCTACAGTAAAACTTAGGAGTCATTTAATGTGTTTGAATTCTTCAGCTTAAGGACAGCTGTAATTATAATGAGCTTGCAGAAATAAGACTGCAAGAGTAGCCTGTTCTGTCCCCCTATCTGGGATTAAACATAAATGACTCATAGTGAGGCGTAACACTACCTTTCCATTGAAAGGAATGTCAGTTCTCCAGCTATATGATAAATCATGACATGTTTATTAGGGAATGGAGAATGAGAGAAACGGTCTTCCATTATATGTTTACTCAATTTGTGTCCAGCTGCTTTAAGAACACCCTATTTCTATTTTGTATCTTAGCAGGCTTTGCTAAATCCATCTGTTCTAAAGCAGTATTGTGTTAAGCACAAAATAAAGACCCCCAAATCAGGCACCAGCTGCAGTTGCCAACAAGCAGGCTATTGAAATCCACTTACTCTAGCTTACTAGACATGAGAAGAAAAAAAAAAAAAAGACCATTTTAATATATTTAAGACTAGAACAAGCTTGTGTCTCCTTGTCTAAGACAAGCAGCACTGATGAACATAGCTGGTGGTCTGGACAGCAAAAAAAGGCAGGACAGTCTAGTTAAAGCTCCTTTGACTTCAACTGCAATATGGATTTGGCCTCATGCAAACAATGGGACTATGTGAAACTAATTATCCACCCATTGAGGTTTTCTCCTCCACCTTCCCTCCTAATTTCTAATGAATGTAGATAATTGCTGCGTTCCCACTAACACAGAGATTAGGCCTCTGGGATTAGGCTATGTGATTGAGTAGCTAATACTAAGGGTAAACGCCTCTGCTGTTCCTGCTAAATGCATTCTTGCTAGTAAGTTAAATGATCAATCTACTAAAGCATTACTAGAAGATTTAAACACTTGCTTTGGAGACTTCTAGTAGATTTCAATAGTTTCTGACGTACTGTGACATGCTTCAGAATGTTCATTTATATACAGTTTGATTTCTTTTGATGATTGTCAACTTAAGTTACTAAAAAAAGAAGAGTATTTTGTACAGAGAAAGGAAGGGGGTGGAGAGAAAGCAATATATTAGAAACATGAGTAGGTGCCCTGGCTTGTCCATCAGTCTTGGCATCATTTTATTTATACATTTTCTAAAGGATTAGAAGTAATCAGTTCCAGAGGATGTGCTCTGGAGTATTGGCAGCGTCTACTTTCCTGGCAATCGTTGCAAATATTTTATACAGTTTCATATTGTCTTGTGTCGTACGGAGAACTGGCAACTTGACATAAACAGTGTTAATGTTTTAACTTCCATGGCAGCGGCATTTTCCCCCTTGCAATGCCCTGCACTCTCTGAAGCCTCAGAGCCAGAGAGGCCTCTTTGGTGTGGTGAGAGCACTCACCTGGGAGGAACAGCAGGACTCATCCTTAGGGGTGAGGTACTGTGTGGTTCTGCCTGTCAAAACAGCACGTCACAGGCCCCAGACCCCCTTGTTCCCACTTCTGAGCAGGATGAGCTTTACCCACAGGCAGCAGGGCTGGAGCATTTCACATACAGGCTGTGCTTATCACGCTCCTATTTACAGCTCTGCTTTATTCACTAGGTGAGATGTAACAAAGCCACCCCTTCAGTCTATTTGTTTTAGCAGTGCAGGTAAATATCTTCTATAGGTGCAGACTTTGCCATGCAATTATGGGTGCTCCAGGCAGATCTCATCTCCCTTGGTCCATGAAGCTGCAACTGACAGAGCTCAACACAAGTTCTGGTCCTCATCCAATAAGACTGGGGTAGTTGGCTTACCTGATAGAATTCTGTTGATACCAGTAAGATGCTTAGAAGAGGAGTAACATAAGATGTTAATTCAATAACCAGAGCTGAGAAGCAGCAGAGAGTGTGAGAGAGGAACATGACTTCAGAGTCCCTCATATGAGAAGTATAACATTAATAAAAGAAAGCTCTGTGTTACTGGAGGGTTTACTCAGTACTATTGGCAGAAAGAACAAGGACATGTCGGAATATCAGCAAATAGTTTTAAAATTACTAGCAAGTTCTAACATTCATTAAAATCTAAGTAACACTGTGACAAGAAACATAAGAAAGAATTGTTTCTTAATATGTCATTTGCCTAAAGTAACATTGATGTTGATTGAAGTAATGTAATTTTCATATCTAAAATGTTGCAGAGGCGACTATGTCTATTTCATTTATGTTTGCAGAAACCTAATCTACAGGAAAAGATTTTATAACAGAATTGGAGGTTAAATTTCATTTGCTGATTTAATAAAAGCTAACAGGATGGATTTGGGGATATTTCATTAATCTTTCTTTCCTTTCAGTGAAAAGGAAATTAAGTTCAATCTAGTTCAAACTTTGCTTCACTGTTATACAATAGACTGCCAATGTCCATGTTCTCTCTGGCAAGTTAAAACCTAATTAGTCACAGAAAATTCTTCCCTGATCCTGTCACTATGAGGCAGGAAAAGCCTGGGCTGCAGACAAAGAATTCAGATGTGCTCGATGCTTTGCTGTGGCCCTTTGTTAATGTCTGTGCTTGCCTACATAGCATGCAGTGACATAACTGAAAGCAGCATATTTTATCTTTCATGCAACACAATCACATATGAACCACCTTTTCAAGATATAAAGAAAAGAACTTTTAACGTGGAACAGTGCATAGAGCATGCTGCCGTTGACCTCTTCCCCATTTCTCCTCATTTTTCAGAGCAGCAGGAGTGGATGTGTGAGTGCTGGTTTTACATAATCAGCTGGGACCAGCTGGGCTGGGCAGGGGCAGCAGTTTGTGCCCGGCTGCAGTTTGTTGAATCTTGCCTGTGAGAGCCATCTCTCAGCTGAGCTCTCCTGTGTTTGGGCCTGCTGCAGAGATGTCCAGGATGCAGGGATGTAGGTGCTGTGGAAGAAGGGGAGCTGGCCCAGCACCTGCTGGCACTATCAATGGCAAGGAAAGCCCAGCTGCTCCCACTGTACTTTGTGGCCAAGATCCGTTGCGTTTATGAAATGTGACTTCATATTTCATCCGTTTAGAATTTTGAAGAAAGGAGTGAACTGATAAATGTAGAAGTAACATGGTGTCTGGCACTTCCATTACCGTTTATAGAAAATAACGCCTGTTCCTTCAATGCTCTTGATAGCACCTAATGAAAAACAATTAACTGTTAAAAATATCTGGCCTTGCTTATGCTAGGACTATTTCTGACAACTACCACTGCTTTGTTCTCAGGCTGGACATGGCCCCTCTGACATCTACGTTGTCTCATCGTATATTGAATTTCTACTATATGATGGAATTTTTATAGCATACTTTGAACATCAGCTGGGATAGGGAAGTTATTTTACTTCTGGAGGTAAGATTATATCATATAACAGGCACAAGCATACATTGTAAAGGAAAGGTTTTTTTCCAGAACTTCTATTTGTAGCTGGGTCACAGGTGGAGCATGAGATTAGTTGTAGGGATGATTTGTTGCTGTTAGCATTTAGATTGAGATTTTTCAAAGGCATTTAGTGACATTGTCTCATGTGAGTCCTCTGAAAATCTCAGCTGTCACTGCAACAGCTTCATGGTGGGTTTTGTGATAGTAAAAAAATCCCTCTGTGATGCAGCCTAAATAAAATTAGGAGTATTTACACTTCTTTCTGAAACTCAGCAACAAAGTATGAACTCTAGGGAGAATTTTAGCTTCCATGTCTAGCCCTGTCCCAAGCCAGGGTATCTTGAGGTGGGGGGGGAGGGTTGTTTGTTTATTTTTTGTGTTGGGTTTGGCTGGTGGGTTGGTTGGGTTTTTGGTTCTCCCCACCACCCCCCCAGAGTGTGTGTGTGAAATACTACATTTGCTCTCCTGCTCTTACAAAAGTTATGCTCCTCAGAACATCAGGTCAGTAAAGCAATACAGGTACACTACCCTGAGCAGAGGATTATTGCAAGGAAATCCTGTAGGATTTGTTTTATGAAGAGATTTTTTTTTGTTTTTAGTTTTTTCATGCCTTTCACTACAGTGGTGTGGCTGTGTGGAGCTGGGATGTGATCCTGACCCTGTGACTGCCTTTGTGGGGTGAGGATGGAGTGAGCTTGAACATCCTCAGCAGCTGCCCTGGCCCTTGTTCACTGCCTGTAGAGTTCCTGGAGGAAGGTGGCTTCATGAAGAGGATGTCCTGGGGCTAGGGGAAGACCAGCCCTGTGGTGCTCCTGCCAGAGAAGGGGAAAGCTCTAATATCCCACTGTGTTTACAACCTTGGTCTGTGTTGTCTCAGTTTCTATGAAATCCAGAAGTGAAGCAAACCTCTGACTCAGTCCAAGATCTGTGTGCTGATCTTGCACGGACCCTAACTGCAGACTGACTGAGAAGTTGCCTCAGAGGTCTGCTTAAGCTCCATTTCTCCAGGCTGGGCAGTGCTGCCCAGGGACAGTGGATACTGGAGAGCTGCTCTCTTCAATCTGGTATGTATGTCCTGGCTAGTGTTGGGAGAGATTTGTCCAAAACAGCTATGATAGACATCTGCACTCTACAGGCTTGTGAATAATTCAGTAGACTGAGCTGTGGCTTATTTACAATGTTAAACTGTTGAAACTGACAAATAGCAATAAAATATCTTGAGTTTAAACACATAGGCCACCACAATTCAAAAATTCATTGTGCTATTTGTCTGCTACTGCGGAGGATAATTTTAAATGGTTATGTCATGTCAGAGCTTTCTTTTTTAATGACTGTTTAAGAACATACTATGGTGGAAGATTCCAGAATTCTAGGGCTTTCATGTATTTGATTGTAGCTGATAGCAATCAAAGTAATTTTACTGCCAATAATAATGCTGGCAACAGCTTAATTCAATATCAGGGAGGCTAGATCTTATTTATATCTTTCCTCAAATGTTGATAACTTTGAATGTAACTACAAAATATTTTTTGCAATGAAAACTTATGAGTCATTTAATAGTGCCCTGGCCTCACTGCTTAAAAACATTCAGAATACATGGACACATTCTTGCACCAGTTGTTTTAAATAATGGCTTTTCCATGGAATATAGGCCTTTTTCATGACATTCTGAGACATGCTGACCACTTTATTATTAAGAAGCATGATTGAAAAGCCAGTCTTCTTCAAATAATTTTGAAGTTTGCCAAAAGTAAATAAAGTAAATCTTTGAGAAAATAAATCCTTTAACCGATTTCATTTTCCACATCCTGTCTGCTTTCCTTAGCTTGCTAGACTAAGAGTTGCATCATTGCCATGTCAGTTTACTACCAGTAGCTTTAATAGTTATGTCAGAGTTACACCACTAGAAAGGAATAGATTTTAATTTCATTGTAATTATGGGATTTTTGCCATTGCCTCAAATGGAGTAGATTTGGCTTATAGAAAACAGCACGATTTTGCCCACAGGCTGTGCCATCAGTGAGATGAATGTTGCAGCTTCGGGATTTGTTCAGGCCTTTATTCTAAAATATTTATGCGCTTATACTGATAGCCCAGCATCCTTTGCTATGGACCTCTTACTGGCATGCTTGCTGCTGTGTTCAGCACTTGCAAGACTGGAGCAGGCGAGGCATAGTATGGATGGGAGCTGCCATAATTGGCTGTGCTTTCCTCTTGATCTGCTAGAGTCTCCTGAGGGCTGATCAGAACAGCACATTTCAGTGCTCCATTTCAGGCCTCCTGTCTCTCATAGTTTCTCAGCCTCCCAAACCTAATTTTCTGGAAAGTTTTGTTCACAGAGTGGCATCAGGTTTAAATGTTGAAGAGGAAAACGTGATGTTTTCATGCTTTCAGACACAGCTGGTTAATTTCGTGATAGGGAAGTAACGTTATCCCCTGTTACAGAAGCAGCAGCAAAGTCAGAGACATTGCCAGTGAACTGTTCAGGGGGAAAACTGAGCCCCAGTTGACTCTGGGACTCCAGTCTGTCCTTGAGTTTAGTGTCTCGTTCAGACAGCCAAGCCCAGCTCCTTTCCTGGGGCCAGAGAAAAGAGCATCAGTACTTCCTTCTGCAGGATCAGGCAGGTCTCACAGGATATGTAGTGCGGTAAAATATCCAAGGTTGCCACTGCTTACCACTGAGAACAGTACCAGCCCAGAGAATCACTATCCCTCCACCCATTCATTTCTAGTCATCTTGTTGCGAAGAAATGCTGTAAACCAGATGAAGGAAAAGAATCTTTGGGAGATTTTAACATGCTCCCCTACGATCCTCTTCCCCCAATATTTGCTTAAAGATGATGTTTTTTGAGGGGACCAGCCAACAGTGCCATTTGACAAAGATGCAAATAATCAATGGTAGAAATGGAGAAAGGAAAGGAAGATAACCTATCTTCAAGAAGGGAAAAAAGGACGACCCTGGGAACTACAGACCAGTCAGCCTCACCTCTGTGCCTGGCAAGATCATGGAGCAGATCCTCATCAAGGCTCTGCTAAGGCAGATGGAGAACAAAGCAGAGGTGCCTGATTTCAACCAGCATGGCTTCACCAAGGGCAAATCATGCCTAACAAATTTGGTGGCTTTCTATGATAAAGTCACAACAGCAGCGGACAAGGGAAGGGCAACTGATGTCATCTACCTGGACCTGAGTAAGGCCTTTGATTCTGTTCCACATGACACCCTGGCCACCAAACTGAAAAAACATGGACTTGATGGGTGGACAACTCGCTGGATAAGGAATTGGCTGGATGGTCACACAAAGAGAGTGGTGATCAAGAGTACAAGGTCCACCTGGAGACCAATGACAAGTGGCGTCCCTCAGGGGTCAGTGCTGGGACCAGTGCTGTTTAACATCTTTGTCAGTGACATGGACAGAGGAATCGAGTGCACCCTCAGCAAGTTTGCAGATGACACCAAGCTGTGTGGCACAGTTGACTTGCTGGAGGGCAGGGATGGCATCCAGAGGGACCTGGACAGGCTGGAGAGGTGGGCCCAGGCTAACCTCATGAAATTTAACAAGGCCAAGTGTAAGGTCCTGCACCTGGGTCTCTGCAATCCCAAGCACAAATACAGGCTGGGTGGTGAGTGGCTGGAGAGCAGCTCTGAGGAAAAGGACCTGGGGGTCTGGGTGGATGAGAAGCTCAACATGAGCCTGCAGTGTGCACACGCGGCTCAGACAGCAACTGTGTGCTGGGCTGCATTAAGAGAGGCATTACCAGCAGGGCAAGGGAGGTGATTCTCCCCCTTTACTCTGCTCTTGTCAGACCCCACCTGGAGTACTGTGTGCAGTTCTGGAGCCCCCAGCACAAGAAGGACATGGAACTGTTGGAGAGAGTCCAGAGGAGGGCCACAAAGATGATCAGAGGGCTGGAGCACCTCTGCTATGAGGACAGGCTGAGAGAGTTGGGGCTTTTCAGCCTGGAGAAGAGAAGGCTTCGGGGAGACCTTATAGCAGCCTACCAGTATCTGAGGGGGGCCTACAGGAGGGCTGGGGAGGGACTGTTCACAAGGTCTTGTAATGACAGGACGAGGGGGAATGGGTTCAAATTGGCGGAGGGGAGATTTGAACGGGATGTTAGGAAGAAATTCTTCACAGTGAGGGTGGTGAGGCACTGGAACAGGTTGCCCAGGGAGGTTGTGTCTGCTCCCTCCCTGGATGTGTTCAAGGCCAGGCTGGATGAGGTCTTGAGCGACCTGATCTAGTGGGAGGTGTCCCTGCCTATGGCGGGGGGTTGGAACTGGATGACCTTTAAGGTCACTTCCAACCTAAACCATTCTATGATTCTATGATTCTATGACAGGTCTGGGACTAGGATAAGAGGAGGAATTTCTCATGTCAGCATTGCACAGGTAGAAATTGTATGAGGAGCAGTTTGTCAGTCTCTATTCAGGACTTGTATGCTCCTTGTACTCAAACCACTTCAGCTGCTGTAAACCCCTAAAATTGATATGTGGATCAGGGAGGACAGGAAATAATGAGCTGAGGACAGAGAGGCTGAGAACCTCAGTATACCCACAGTATGGGGACTCATCCTTCCACCACCTTCAGGTGACATTGTGACAAAGCGCACCCAGACTTGTACTCAGAAGTTCCCATCCATGCATATTTCCCCAGCAAAGCCATAGGCTTTTGGCAGGGTGGTCAGCACATTCCATCTCTCTTGCTTTCAGGAAAACCTGTTAGAGTCACCTGTATGCAAAAACTTCCACCAGATTCTGTTAAAAAACAAATAATGCAAAAATCAGTCTTCTCACTGTGGAGTGCATTGCCTTTCTGCTTTAATAGACTTTTTGCTAGAAGACAGAAAGATGTGTGTATTTATTTCCAAGATTATTAAATTACCTATAGACTATGCTTCCTGAGTATTAGTAGAGTTTATAACTGAATTCATCCTATCCATGCTCTGGTTACATCTAATGAGGATAATTATTACATGGCTTAACTATAATTCAGTATTGACTCTTTCATGCATGAAAAGCTTTTGTTGGCAAGCATCAGTGGAGAACTTCAACAAAAGACATCTTTAGCTTGTGTAAACATTGTTATTTCAAAGTCTCACTCTAACCTGCTTTAGGCTAAGTACCTTCTCCTCAACTGAGTTAATATAACCCAAATGATATAAGGATGGGATTAGATACTGGCTTACACCATGGTGAAAAAATGAGAGTTGGACAGGAAAAAATGCAGTTAATTCCATCCTGTCAGCAGTGGATATTAAAGATTATTAGTTAGCACACTCAATTATGTGTGAATCACAATAGTGGTATTGTTACTTTTTGATTCAACTTTACAGGGGGAGGTAGAACTGGAGGTTTAGTATCACCTGCAGTGATTATTTGTTGCTTGCAGGGATTTGAAGTTATATTAAGGCGTTTGACAAATTCAGAGGAAACATCACTGTCTAAAAAAATGTCCTATTTTGACATGGCCTTAGTCACTGGGTGGAAATTAACAAATCTCCCTGTCAGGAGCTTGGCTGTATCTGCATTTATGAATCTATTTCTTTAGGCAGTACCTAGTTATTCTATTATGTGATGGTTAAAATGATAAACCAACAAATGTAGCTCTCTTTTTTCTGGTTCCCTCTGCTGGATAGAGCCAGTAGTGCTTAGTTGTGTCAGGCACATCAACACCAACCACGAAAGACGTCCCTACTACCTTAGGACCTGGGTTTTCAGATCAATAAATTTGAATATTGTTCTGACAAGATGAATTTTTCAGTCTTCAGATTAATCATAGGTCACAGAAGTCGCAATAATATAAGATCCTTGTCTTCAATAAATGGCCCCAGTCTGAGGCTTTGATACTGGAAGCTCCTCCATGGACCTGGGAATGTTTGCTGGGCTACAGCAGGATGATGGACATGCCAAGTCTCTCTGCCCATGGCCCCAGGATAGACCAACAGCAGGGAAAGGAGATGCAGTACACAGGAAGTCAAATTAATTATTGCATGTGTGTATTGAAATTGTTGAGTTTTAAAAAATATAAGCCTCTGAAGTATTGTTTGTATTTTGCTTGTTTTCATAGATTTCTATACCAAAAGAGACCACTGTGGTAATGGACTTTGACTGCTTGACTGCCATTCCAAGACCAGTAACAACACTAGTTGAGGTAGAGCATATATTTTAGGAAAAAAAAACCAAACCAAACATTCTAATCTTGGTTTCCAGTTTCCACTGTCAAAAGGCCTCCCACAGCATGAAGACATGCACAGTTTACATCCTCTCACAAGGCAAATGGGTCTGATTTGAAGCTTTAAGTGTCAGGATTAATCTACTGGATCTTGCATGTTTTTTCTCTCCAAAACTGACAAAGCTGGTCATCATACGTGTGTGGCCTGCATGGGCAGTTGACAAGAAGTAGCTTTGACAGCTTTGTAGCTGACTGAATACCCAGGCATAGGATTTTGCAATGTCTCATACAGTTGTCCTATCAGTAACTACCCAGAATAGGACTAGCCTGTTTGAGTCAGTGATGGAGATGATGTTCATGGGAATATCCAAAAAAGTTCCCAGGTCCCTTTTAGAAATATAATTTCCCAGGCTCATAAAGGAGACCTGCACACTTTGTGCTTGGATGTCTGACTTTTCAAGCTGACTGTACTGAAACATGTCGTTTTATCTACATTTGCTAAGAAATTTAGACCACTGCTCTATGATCTTTTAAGAATGTTTATGTTAGGGTTCTGAGCCAAAAATTCCAAAACAGTCTTATTGTAGATTTTAGTTGTGTTGTCCTTCAACCGCTGATTTATTATGGCTGTAGTCATCTTCAGCAGCTGCTTTTACTGCTCGTGCTCACGCCCAAGTGGGAGCCTACATTCTCTGAAAAAGAGATGGAGGCATTTCTACTAAGCACATTAACTCAGTGTCTTTAGACTAGAGATGTGCAGAGCACCCTTTGGATTTTTGAGTCAAGGCCCTTCATTACAACCAGCTTTCTGATCTACAGGACTTCACTCAACGCAAGCTGCAAAACATCAAGTTTCTATACCCTTCAATAAATTCCAGATTTGTATAAAAGGATTGAAAATCACACCTGGAGAAAAGACCATGCCCAGTAGCTTTGCTCTCAGTGGTTACAAAAGAAATGAAGCAACTTGACACTTCTGGAAGTGGACCATGCTTCCAAGTAACATTGAGCAAAATAAATATTCCATTAATTCTGCAATATCAGTCCCAGAAAGAAGTGGCCTTTTGGTGTAATGCTTATGAATGCTAGAGCTCTTTGCCTATACATTGTTCCTAGCTACCACTATATTCAGTGCTTTAAAAGTAGAGGAAAAACCCCAACAGTCCAGAAACAACTTGTGCAACAGAAAAGTTGGAAAAGCTGTTTCATGGTCTCCCAGGTAATCAGTGAAAGACCTGGAATATTTTTTTTGCTAATGTATAAATGTATTAAGTACTGCCTACCACTAAATTCTCTCTCAGTAATCCCTTAGTAACTGGACATTCTGCTGTACTGGACAGTACTGCTGTAAATTTAATTATTTATTTCCAGGAATTGCCTGGTTCTGTCCCTGGGTGGGGTTATCACATTATTTCTTTAAAATGTCAACATAGCCTTTCCTCAATATCTTGTTTGGAAAAGCCTTCAGTCTGCAGACAAATGGGATGGAACTTCTAGATATTTTGCATATCTATTCCCCCCAGATACCAGAGGACCTCCAGTCTCATAGCCAGGTACGTCACTGTCACTGTTATTCAGGGTACCATTTTAAGATACTGGCACATCACTGTTGATATCCACTGCAGGAAGGACAAAGTCCACACCAAGGCGCTTAGACTCTAGCAAATAAATGGAGCAAGAGAAAAGCTTTGAGCAAATGAATCACGCAATTTGTGTCATGTTCATGCTGATTCAGTGCCCACATGGATCAGATGTACCCTGTTGTTGCATGTTCCAGATGAATAAGAACATGCACTTGAAATTTAAAAAAATGTGCAGAAAATCTCAACTTGCTCTCTCCTGGTTAGCTCTGTACATGATTTTAAACGTCTAGTGTTGCTGCCCCAGCAATATGCAAAGAGCCTCAGTTTTCAGAAGGGCTGTGATGTTTTCTGACCAGGCAGGACAACTAAGAAACTTGTGTGTCCCCACAAAGACTTTTGCAAAAAAAGCAGGCACTGGGAAGGCAGATTTTCTCAGCTGTTGCAGGGTATTGCTTTCAGTTGGCACAGCAGTTTTGGCTTGGTTAAAATGTATATTTACTTTATGGAACTCTGAGTGTAGTAAGAATGCTAGCAAGAATCACTTGGAAAAGGAAAAAAGGAAATGTTAAACCTTAATTCTGTATTCTCAATTAAGTGATTACTCCTTCAGGATTAAACTGTTCTTGATTCTTATGGTAAACCTTTCAATTTCTTACATAAATAGCATGATTATATTTACATAAAAATTTGCACCCTGGAGTACAACAATGCTGTTGTACACAAAAATCTTATTAAAATTTCCTGAGAGAAGAACACAGCTTCTGCAATGGACTGTTGTGCATAAAACCAGGGCTCCTCATTTTTTTCATTATCCAGAGTCAAACTGTGCCTTCAGATGCATGCACTCAAGCGCAGGACTGACCCCTTAAAATTTAATCCTAGACGCCAATATAGGAAAGCACAATCATAACTGAGCTGATATTAAAAAGGGATATAATGTACTGATAGGTTTTCTGCAGGACAATTATGTACATTTAAAGGTGAAATAGCAAGCACATGCAGAGGTGTCCTTGAAACAGCTGTAATCTTGTCTTTTAATGAAATCAACTATAATCCCTGTATCTAAGCACAAAGGAGCCTGTGTCTTCAGCTTTTTGCAGCTCCAAATTCAAAGCAAACTCTAGATAGATATTTCCCACCCTTCACACAATAAAATGACAGAATATAAAGATTTAGTTTTCAAAATTAGATGCAAAGTTGAATATGGCCCATTGTGTTCTCTCAGTGTCTTGGATTAGAGGGCAGGAATCTGTGTTGGACCCTAATTACAAAACAATACTTTGCATAAATAGTTTAAAATAAGTCTTTGGATCAGCAGCTCTTTATTGAATCAGTCTCCACACTACAGAAAAGTATATGGATATTGATTAAAACTATAGTTGTGATAAGGAGACTGTGACTGATCTTGCTGGTGCTGTAGCTTGTGCACATTGCTGATATGAGCAAGCAACCAAAGAAAAGTTGTTTTGCACAAAGATTAGTTGAAGGATATGATGAATAAAGGCTGTGACAAGAACTTCAGAAATAAGTAGTAATAAGTTTGATTGCTGAAGTAAAAAATAAAATAGAGACTTAGAGTCAAAAAGACCAAGCCTTCCTAATTCCAGATGTATTAACATGTGCACACCTATACACATAGCATCACTTTCGTTTCAAAGTAAGGTTTAAAAATAATCTAACAGAAGAAAATGTATCCTTTCTAGTCATTTTTTTTCTTTGAACATCTCTATTTAGCTCATAGCCCTGAAGACACTGTTCTTTTAAAAGATGTTAAAATGTTTAGAAAGTATAAAAATGAGCTGTGTCTGCTATGTAATCAATTTCCACATTAAAAAAAAAAAAAAAAAAAAAAAGACCACCCTGAGATTTTGTTACAGTTTTACCTGAATCCCTGATAATTTTTCCTGTCATGAAAATTGCAAATTTGGCAATCAGTATCCAACTGAAAAATGTAATCCAAATCTCTAGCCAACTATCTTCCTGCTATTGTCAAGTAGCTACTCAGGAAAAGTTGCCTTTGGGTAGATTCAGTGATGATGGAGAGTGTCACAGAAGTCCCAAAGAATTCTGAATTAATTTGGAACCAATCAGTTGTGTTCACAGGAAGAAAAAAAAAATTGAAGCAAATGTGGCAAGAAGCTTTTGTAATCTGCTAAGCAGGGAATGAGTTGCTCTACATCAATAAGAATAGCAGGTGAAGGGAGCTAATATCCCATGTTCCCGCAGACTGGACACACCATCCATATTATCTTGTTGAGAGATGACAAATCTTTGATTTTGAGAGCAATGGCTAGTGACAATGTATGTTGTATTTCCTGACACAGCATGAGTCTAAGAATGTTTCTTATTTCATGTGGGAATCATTTCAGGATGCTAGCGCCATAACATTCAAGGAATGAACAGTCTAAAATTTCTATAAACACCAGAATCAAGGCATTTATGAGTTTTAGTTTAAAATTTTATTGAAGTCTGGTCATGTTGGCATATTGTGCATTTTAAATGTAAATTAGATTACTGGCAGTAGATTCAATTTAGTGGTAAAAATGTAAAGAAAACAGTTGGGCTACAGATGAAACAATAATGTAGCTGTTCTTTAGTTAAGAGAACAGTGAAATCCAGAAACAAATGGTGTTTGGGAATATTTATGGTAGAGGAAACATGCTGCATGCAATTAACTTTGTCAATTTTATGCAGCACAGTAGTTTTTGTTCAGCTTTGAAGAGCAATTTCTGATAGTGAACATATGATTGGGTGGCTAGATGGTTCTGAGGACTTCCAGTGGGAACAGAAAACCTTTCTTCTTTAGATCACTTGCTAAAATGCAGCCTAGGCTGTGAGTGATCAATGCTGATGTCTTTGTGCGTACAACTTTCTTGACATGACACCGGATGTCCTCTCCTCTTTTTTCCCCCTATTAGACTGTTTCAAGTCCAAAGCTTGTGTGACTAAAAAAGAACATACAGCCTATCACTGCATTGGAGGCTGTAGGGGAAAATCCACTGCAGAGTAGAATCATTTAGTTGTTTCTTACCCTGGTTTATTCCATGATCCTAGTGGTGGAAGCAGGTGGCCCTCACTGCATTGCTCTCCAGACCCAATACACTTGCTTTTGTTAGGCTTGTCATTAAGCACCTTTCAGAAATTTTCAAACACTCTGAAAAACACCAAGCATTTAAAAAATAAAACTCAGATAAAAATTTAGCTACTTATAGAAGCATTTTAAATGAAAAGAAATTTAGAGTCTGGAGAAATATTGAACTGGTTTATTGAGTGATAAGGAAGCTTCAGAATATGTTGGGAAGCAAATCCCATGTGTCTCAAAGATGCAGTTGTACTGAAATGTGATGATTTTGCATGTACAGCAATCACTGCAGCTTGCAAGTGGCTAGGCTGGTGCAGAGAATTGAAAGTTACAATACAATACTTGCACACACCTATACAAAATTTACAATGCGATTTCATTAAGCCAAAACTGTTCTATATAAAAATCTATTAAAACGGAGATAATTCTTTACACACACTTAGGATGTACCTATTGTCTCAGTGTTGCTCCTGCTCTTAGTTATGAAAAGATAGGGCAAAAAAGGCAACAAAACCTGTTCCACACTGAACAATCAGGATGCTCTGGCTAAAAGCAAGTTCCAGAGTATTGCCTTGCAGATAAAGAGCATTTTGGTTAAAAACCTGTTCTGTAATGAACTCTGCTTCATACACTGCTGCCAGGGCAGCATAATTTAAGGTCTCTTCAGAAATTAATGTGGGGAAATGTTGCTGAAGCTACAAGGAGTAGGTATAGCCCAGAGTGCTGTAAGTCAGCTGTGTGTCTGGGAAGGAGAAGCGGTAAAAATAACTTAGAAGAGGCACAAATGCCCCAGGTTTTGTCAGGCAAAGTGAATACCACGGTCAGATTTGTGAGGTGAAGAGATGTACAACGTTTTCAGCTAAGTGTTAAATGAGCAACAGTCTTGGAAGCCACTTCCTGCAATATTGGCCTTCCAAAGCATCACTACTTTACAGATTCTTTAAGCTGGGAGAGCAAGCAACAGACAACTGCTAATTTATTCTTATGGAAGAAAAATCACAACTCTGTAACTATTCATTTGTTTGAGTCAGAAAGCAAAATGCTATTTTTTTCCTCTTGACAGCTTTTAGTCTAATTTTTCGTAAGCTCTCTGGGGTATTACCTGTTTCTATGTGCTGACAGTAGCTACCCAGCCTCTTCTGAAGGTTTTGTGCAGCAAACTGCATGGCAGAAAGTTAGAAACAAGTAGATCTTCCAACCCACTGGTGAGTAGGTTGTGATTGCACCTTGAATGGACATTTTTTGGGTACTGCAGTGAACAATAGTGTTAAGATCAAAGCAATATAAAGGCACAACATTGAAATGCAAATAATGTGAAATTACTGGTCAATGGTTTTCTGGTCAGAATAAGAGTAATTGCATGTAGCAGTGAATCTCTGAGATCACAGTGGAACCATAATAAGTATTTGGAAGACTATAGTAAGTTTATTGGCTAAGAAACCTATCTGCTACCAGACCCCAGTCCTAAAGGACAAGTCTGTGGGCTGTGCCTGTGTCTATGCTCAGGGACTCATGAGTCACAGTCTGAGAGCCTGACCAGACTGACATCAGCTGGGAGTTTGCCAGTGGCTTCACCACCAGGGCCAAAGTTTTTATCTGTTGTAGATGCTCAGCTACTTTATATTCTCAAATGTCATTTTTAAAGTGTGAGTGAGGACGAGAGGTGGCCTGAGGAATGTTATGACAAGAAGTTACTCAGCATGCTGAGAGCAGGAAAAAGTGTGTAGTTAGGAAGCTTTCTCTGAAAAGCCTCCCTTGCTTTTAACAGCTGCTACAAGTGGTTGACATCTTTTACATGTAACTTTTGAATCAATTACTTTTTGAATCGTCTGCATTTGTAATGAGAAGTCATGCTTTGAAGTATTATTTTATTATCTAAAACCTGAAAGGAAGTTTAAGAAATCTTTTAAGTTTGTTTAAAACACTTTTCCCCAATAAGATTCAGAGTTAATTAGTGGGACAACAGTTTCCTAGTCAAAATGAAGAACAAATATAAGATGTAATGACTTAAAAAATAAAACTACAAAACAAACAACCAACCAACAAACAAAAAACAAACACATAGAAATATTAAATGAAACAGGAAGCTCTAACACAAATAACTTTTGCCTGCACTGTTTTCTAAGAGCAATTCCTTCATGTGCCACACTGAGTGATCATTGCTCATTGTTACAGAGCTCTTCAGCTTTTACTAGGATTTTGAACTACTTGAAGACAATCACCAGTATTCCTGATTACTAACAGCTATATTTTGCAAGGGGAAAATATGTGCTTTTTCACCTTGATCAGGTTAGTGATATGATGGGGAAAATTAGCATGGCTGATTCAGTTGGGACTGAGTTTGGTTTTGGGTTCCTGCTGTTAGGATCCATGTCCAGAAAGTCCTGCTCCTCCATCAGCAGTGCTCTTCCCATGTGTGGCTGCAACTTCTGAATTCTGTGGTGTCACTCTTGTCATGACGTGGCTGATTTGCAAGGAAAAGCTCTGAGCTTGGATATCTCCTTTTTGCTTCCACCAGATTCCAACTCTGCTTTCAAACTTTCATTGTTTTCTGTCATGTACCAACTGGATCTGTTTTGACAAAAGTCTTCATCACCTCCTATCAAATGGGAAGTTCAGTTCAGTGACTAAACACTGGGCAGAGGTTTGGGAGGCTGAATTCAGTGTTTTACTCTCCCATTGTTTTCTGTATGCTTTTGGCTAAGTCACTGGAAGATGAGAAGGAATTAACCTCATCTGGCTTCAGCTGTTACAAATTAGACATCTAATCTGAGTTTGCTCCGTACACTCCCTTTGTGCTCTTTCTCTGGTCAAAGCAGAAAGACAGGCATCTCCAGGGGCTGACTTATCCCTTTCCAAGGTGTCTGCTTTCTCCAGTGACAGTAGGTAGATCAGCAACTAGCTGAGGTCCACAGAACTTATTTTCAGATGCCTAAAATAAATCAGAATGAATCCCACGCTTAGTCTCTGTTTTCTGGCTGTTAAACAAAAGTGGAATCCATTAAGACAGTTGAAAACAATGCAATGCTATGGGTATTCACATTGCTCAAAACCAAGGCAAATTTGGAAAGCATTTTCTGATTTTTAGACCAGATATTTTAAAAACATTTAGGAATCTAAAAGTATAGAGAGGTACCTCTTCAGCTTTTAACATCTCCTAACTCCTATAAAAGTCATAGGAGTTTTTTTAAATCTCACTAAATGCCCATCTTCATTTTTAGGTGTTTAAAACACCTATAAAACTCTGCCTCTAGTTTAGGGCACTATATTAGAATGCATCCAGTTCTCTAAGAAGCATTTTGCCTGGCTTCTGCCTGCCCTCTACCTCTGCTTTCAGAGTCCATGACTCTTGTCCCCAGCAGCTGAAGTATGTTTGAATGAGGACTGTATGTGACACACAACACGCCAGCTCTTCTCTGCTGGTAGATAATTCATCAGAATGAGATCTGTGGCAAGACTGGGGAGATAATCAATGAATCATAACCTCCCTTCCACATCAACTGAACTGTGTGGAAACCTGGCATGGTGGAGAATCACATATATAAGCCATATTTTATTACTTGGCGTTGACAATTCAACGTGACTATGGAACTGGCAAGCTATAGACACAATGCAGAAACTGTAAACTTAATTTGTCCTTTCTTTTGGGCCTTGTATATTGCATTCCTTGTCAAGGTTTCCATCAAGACCAGCATGATAAGAGTTAATGGTCTGGGAATGAATGTATGTATGTGTGGTGGGACCCTTCCTCCCTTCTGATTCTCCCCTTCCTTTCCTTTATGTGAACAGACTCGCCTGCCATCCCCAAGAGTGCTTGAGGCAAAGGTGAGGGGGAAGCTGACAAACAGGGAAAATAATCCCTTTGCCCACCCCTAGTGGAAACTGTGTTAGCTACAACATGGCAGCTGGGACAGAACGACTTAACCCAACCAAATCTCTTTTATTATGTTCCTGTGTTTATTTTGCCTCTGTATTTATGACTTAGTATGTTGGTTTTGGTGTAGAAAGGACTCTAAAGTTGCAGATATGTGTTGTAATTATACAAATTCCTCTGCATGGAGTCTGTTAAAAAGATTGATCTATTTTTATTAGGACACACACAAATACTCATTTTGATGGACCTTATTGGCATTTATTGCAGGTCTGCCGCTACTAAAATTTAAAGTCAACCTTGTAAATTTTATGGAACCTACATGCTGCAATTATTGGCCCAAAGACCTCCTGTCTCGTAGGAATGAGTCAGATTTTGCTTTCCATGTACACTGTGCTTTACACCTGAAAGAGATTAGTGGGGACCACCAGTAGCTTGAAAACCTAATCTCCAGTATTTTGTTTCCAGTTTAGGTCTGAAAGATACTCCAGGTGTTCTCATTAATTAGTCACTAAGTCACTGTGTCATTATTGTGCATGGAACAGCTGTTTTCCTGGTATGCTTTTTCTGCAGGAGTGTTTTAAATTAAAAGTTGGTTTAAATACTTTTTAATGTTTAGAAGTAATTCTTGTGACTAGTGAAAATTAACAAAGACAACCTCTAACAAATCAGTTTGGGATGAAAAATTCTCAACCTTGAATGTTTCCTGTAATGGTGCAACTTTATGGAGTTTTAGCTGAGTGCCTTGCTTGCATGCTGGAGGATCCAGCTAAACATCATAAGCAGATCCTGCCTTTTTTTTTTTTTTTTTTTTCTGTAGCAAAATTCCTACTAATACCAGGAACTGTCCATAAGCCTTAGAGATCATGCAGTACATCACATTGTTCTCCTCCCTTTATTGCCGTATTTTATAGTCACAGGCACTCAGACAAAGATTAAGTGGATTAAACCTACCAACATAACAAATCAATAGGGAAAGGTGAGAATAAACATAGATGGATTGTTAATTTTAATGGATGTAAAGTATAAAAATTAGTTTATATGTTATGGTGCTGTAAACAGTCCTGCAGATAGTCTTTTACTAAATTTGATTCGTTACTTGGGGCAAATAAATGAAACAGCTTGTTGCAAAGGACAGTCAGGTTGACAGCAGGCAAATCACTGTTGCAGAGAACTTAGGGGAGGGTGATCTAAAAACATTAATATTGTTATGTGGCCCATTATGGTGAGGCTTTAGGAAAAAAAAAAACCAAAACATGCTAATCATGCTAATGTGACACCTTCTCATCTTTCATTTCAAAATAATTCTTTGGTCTTGGTCTTGGACCCCAAAGAGAAAGAAGTGGGAAATACTTGGGAATGTCTTATGTTGGTGGGATCCTGTCTCTTTCCTTTGGAGAGATCTGACACAGTATGAGGAGCAATCTTCAGGACCCAGCCAACACCCATGCTCTGTGCTCCTGACAGTGAACCTCCTTGTTTCCAACATGCTAGCCTTGGGAATGTTCATCACTGCATCCTTTACTACTGGCTATCCCAGCACCTTGCACCTGCTTTGCAATGGCATAATCCCCCTGAGGCAAGTCTTCACTATCTCTAGGTTTCAAGTAGCTAAAGTCAAACCTCTGTATTTCAGAGTAAACTCATAACTGGTGTATGTCAGAGGTCTAACTGTGAAACTCCCATAAGCAAGTTTTTAAAGAAAGGCAAATAACTGGAAGGGAAATACCTGCAGTTAGATTGACTGCATCTTAAAATAAAAGAGAGTTGATAACTTTAAATTTTTAGGTCACCAGAAACTCAGTGAGGACCAGATTGTTCTGAGTACAGTATAGGAGTAATAAAAAGTTTACACACTTCCTTTGCAGTATCAACTCTTGGTTGGTCTGGAGAAAGTATCAGAAGAGGTAAGTTACCTTTTTGCCTTGGAAAAGTTATTCCTACATTCACTGCTTTTGTCAAAGAGATGCAATCCAATGCTATGCTTTTCACTACTGTTTGAATCACAGCCAAAAGAAAGAACTCAGAGGAATTGAGTTGGCCAGAGAAATGAAGAGGAATTGTATTTGATAAAGGTAACCTGAGTGACAAGAAGAAAGGATGACCAATGGGTATTGGTGGAATTACCACAGATGCACTTGAGAAGATTCCTAACAATCTTGAGTAGTGAGAGATTGTGTCAGGGTTAGAAAAGGACAATAGTAATGTCTCTCCACTGTGAGGAGGAAGAATAACTTAAGATAACAGTAGTCTGTGTGGCATTTCTAGAAAATATCATTAATTTGTTTGATGAAAGGAATAAAAACCAAAATGTAAATAACTAGTCTAACTAGTCCCACTTTTCTCTGGGGCACTTGCTTGCTTTCCCTTCCCCTTTGTTCTGCTCTAGTATCTCTCCACTAACCTTGGCTAACAGGTTACAACATAAGCTTTGCTGGTTGTTTTGTTTTTCTGTCTGGGAAGGAAGAGGAAGAGAGAGAGGGTAGCTTTAAGTCCCATCTGGGCGGTTTCTTTGTCCTAGAGGGAGTTTGAATTTCTCTATTGTTTCTAATTTGTATATAGTTCTAAATACTTGTAAATATTATATATATATGCTTTTAAGTTTTGCTTTGCTGTAAATATAGCTTTATCTTACTTCCAAGACATCTGAGCTGCTCTGGTAAACTTCGATAGTATGAGAGGGGAAAATTCCTTGTTCCTAACCCACCACCCCTGGAACACAAGAATGCCAAAATGACAGACCATAGGCAGGGTGTTGCAGTCTCACAGGAGGATGTAGGCATCCAGATCCAGTCATTAGATTAAGGAAGACAATAAATAAAATATCTTGGAAAGACATCTTCAGGGTCCTAGAAAAAGGGTAGGTCTGTGAATCACTGTGAAAATGCCTCAGACGGACTGAAATTATTGCTAAGGGAAAAGAGCATAGAGTAAAAACTTGAAACAGAGGCAAGCCTAAATGTTTACTGTTGTCATGACAAATGCAAGAAGTTCATCAAGAAAATGGGGCCTGAACTGATGAATTGTCCTGGCCATGCTGATTTACATCAGGGCATGTCCTGATTTGCAAAGGACATGGCTTCCCAAAAGGAGCAGGGAGACCCCAATCTACACAAGTATTACAATATTTGGTAGAGGTGAGAGAAAGGACAACAATGGAGAAGTGATGTTATTTGAAGAGTGTGAGGTTTGAATCTCCTTGGGAAGCCCAGTCCAACACAAATCTTCCTTTTCACCCTGAAGGGAGGTACCAAAGACTTCAACAGCTGTGGTGTTTCAGATACAGCCTGACTTTGGGCCAGTGTTGGGAGAGATGGGTGTCCTCAATACTGCAGGAAGCATTCAGTAGTAGATGTTCCTGAAGCCTGAGTGGCCCATGCCCCACATTCCCCCAGAGCCTTATTCTGAATCCTGTGAAGTCTTCAAAATACACACACACACACACACACACACATATATATATATATAGACAGAGCTTTTCTGTGAATGAGTTCTTTCTAAGCATCTTCAGAGGTTTTTTTCACCTTGAATAGTTTCTATCTGAGGGCAGATAAACCTTTTTTTAAGAAAGATTTTTAAAAAGAAAGGGACAGGACATCTGTAATTGGCATTTTACCAACGTAACAAATTTTACAATTATCCTGGTTCTATCTAATATGATATAATTGTTTGTGAAATGAAGCAAGTCCATTGTGCTTTTTCTTTGATTTTAGAAGTAAGTGAAATGTTCTCTCTTTGGCTTGTAAATAGTGAAGGTATTACAATGCAAATAGAATTTGCACCATAATATGCTTTAATTTGATTTGACATTAAATTTCATTTTCTCATCTTTTCATGATAGCTATTGAAAAGATATAATTTTATTTTGAAGTCTTGAATTTTACCTTTGCTTTCTTCCACTACATGGAAATTGAGGAGGTAAAAGTTGTAGGACAGAGTTATGGACACGTGCAAATTAAATTTTGACTTTGATTATAATTTTTGCACTTGCTATTTGAGACGTGCACTCTTTCTATTTTTCTTTTCTATGAATATTTATCCAGATGGCTATCACTAAATAATTGCTTGATGTCTAAAGCTCTTTTCATATGATGGGCAATTCTAAACCTTGATCGAGGTCAATTGTTGAGGTGTCGAAATCTGAAAATTTAATCATCACCAAGAGTAAAATGATACTCAGAATTACGCCTTTAAGAAAAACCACCATTTACCAAGGAAAGAATTTTTATATCCAGTGATCATAGTAATTTCTAAAGTGTAGCATCTAAGAATCTGCTTTGACTTATTCACTTGAGAAAATGACTAGCTATTCATTCACTCAGGAAATGCTGGACAGCCGGTCAGAAAAACAGAAAAAATCTGTTCTGATTTTTCAGTAACTCAGGTTTTCTCTACAAGTTAAAGAAACTTAGTGCACTGACCACAGTTTGGTGTGCCTCATACACCTGCAATCCACAGCCCTAGTAAGTCCTTGATCCAAAACCAACTCCCACTGAAAACAAGGATTCACAGTCACTTTTGACAAGAATAAAGTGAAATTATGCTAGATGTGTTGTGGTCTTCCACAGAATCAGTCTTCCCTCCTACATCCAGCACCAGCTCACATGGGCTCTTAACAGCATCTCATGAATCTGTACCATGGGCACCTTCAGTTAGTTTGTCCAACAATCTTTTGAACTCATCTCTGCAATAGCTCAAGATTTCTAATGGCTACTTGCATGCACAAAATCAATACACAAGAATCCCATTTGCAACAACACACAGCAATTAATTTTGGTATATAAGTGACTGACCTAACAACGTGCTATGGGGGCTTGTTCAGCTGGATGACAAAACCCTCTCTTTCTAGTTGCACATCATCTAGTATGTTGTACTGGGAAAAAGGCTATTATTTTTTATGGTGTGGTACCTCACTTAAGAATAGTCACTGTAAAGTCACAGGAAAGTCAAGTCTCAGTACAAAAGTAACACATTGGATTACCTAGGACCATAAAAGCAGCGCAGACTACATTTGGTGAAGTTGTCAAGGTTCAAATCCAGTGGTCTATCCAGTGGAAGCCCAAAGACTGTACATTATTTCAGCAATAAAATAAAATTAAAATAGTAATTTGCCAGTCTGGCTGGTCCAGAACAATTCCCACCACGTTCCTAAAATAATCATAGCTACTTAGAGTGTGCATCTTCAGTTCTTCAGATGCTTTTGGGTTTTGTTTAGTTTGGGCACTGATTTTTTGTTTGGAGGGTTGGTGGAACTTTTTTGCTTGTTGTTGTGCTGTTGTTATTTTTATTAATTTTTAAAATATATTCTTCCTGATGGCCATATCAGGAACTTAACTGGGGAATGGCACACACTTTGTTCCTCAGTGGATACTAAGTCCTAGCTCACAGCTCCTTCATTTCTCTCTTGAGAAGATATCTCTGATACCTTTCAATACCTCAGAGAAGGCAGAACAGAAGAGAGTCTTCAAGGCAACTGCTGGATAAGTACTTAGCATGTGTTGCCATTGTAATCTGCAAGCAAAACTGAAGACTACACAAGAAAACGCTCCATTGTCAGTGTGTTTTAATAATAGCACTTATATAGTTGTTCCTGGTGCCCAAGGGACAAAGACATAGGAACCTTATTTGTTAGGCACTCTGCATGGGAGATCTTTTTTCAGGTGTACTGGGACTGGCTGAGTTGGAGTTAATTCTCTGCAGAGCATCTTTCATAGGCTGTGTTTTGCAGTGGTGTAGCTTGATGTTGAGAACACACCAGTATTTTGGCTACAGCTGAACCAAGCACAAGGACTGTGCTTTTCCATCATTTCCCCTCCCCAATGAGTATGCTGAGGGGTGGGCGAGACCTTGGGAGGGGATTCAGCTGGGCCAGATTACCCAAGCTGATCAAAGGGGTATTCCATGCCATATGACATTAGCTCAGATATAAAAGCTAAGTGAAAGAAGAAAGTGTGGGGGAATATTCGTTGATGACATCTGTCCTCCACAGCAACTACCACTCTTATTGAAGCCCTGCTTCCTGGAGAGTGATAGAAAGTCTGCTGATTGGCAGTAGAGAACAACAACTTTGTTTATTCTTGCTTCCTTCCACAGCCTTTGTTTTTGCTTTTCACCCTATTAAATTGCTTCTATCTTGACTTGTGTGTCTTTGTTATATTTTTCCTCTCCCCTGTCCATCTAAAAAGTGGAGTGATAGACCAGCTTTCATGGGCATCTGGCCCCCAGCCAGGGCCAAATCACCACAACAAGTTAGTGCCGTAGCAATTTTGTTATTGCTTTTCAGTCATAAATAAGATTACAACCCATGTAAATATACTAAGATAGCTTAATATTATGTATAGTCTTCGTAGTATACAAAACAATCCACAAGTTTTGTACACTTGGTAGTATACAAAACAATCCAACTAAACTTCTAGCAGGTCTTGAGTATAGTAGATTATAGCTTGTGCATGTATGTAGAAACCACACCCATCACACCCAGGAATGTGAAAGCAGTGAAAAGCAGCACATTAAATTCAGTAGTAACACTTAGAAAAGATATTGTGATACCTCTGAAGGAGAAGAAATGTGGAAATTACATTCATGATGGCTTTTTATGATGAAGTCACAGCAGCAATGGACAAGGGAAGGGCAACTGATGTCATCTACCTGGACCTGAGTAAGGCCTTTGACTCTGTCCCACATGACACCCTGGTCACCAAGCTGGAAAAACATGGACTTGATGGGTGGAAAACTCACTGGATAAGGAATTGGCTGGATGGTGGCACAAAGAGAGTGGTGATCAAGAGTACAAGGTCCACCTGGACACCAGTGACAAGTGGCATTTGTCACGGGTCAGTGCCAGCACACAGTGCTGTTTAACATCTTTGTCAGCAACATGGACAGAGGAATGGAGTGCACCCTCAGCAAGTTTGCAGATGACACCAAGCTGTATGGCACAGTCGAATTCCTAGAGGGCAGGGATGGCATCCAGAGGGACCTGGACAGGCTGGAGAGGTGGGCCCAGGCTAACCTCATGAAATTCAACAAGGCCAAGTGTAAGGTCCTGCACCTGGGTCGCTGCAATCCCAGGCACAGATACAGGCTGGGTGGTGAGTGGCTGGAGAGCAGCCCTGAGGAAAAGGACCTGGGGGTCTGGGTGGATGAAAAGCTCAACATGAGCCTGCAGTGTGCACACACGGCTCAGACAGCAACTGTGTCCTGGGCTGCATCAAGAGAAGCATTACCAGCAGGGCGAGGGAGGTGATTCTCCCCTTTTACTCTGCTCTCCTCAGACCGCACCTGGAGTACTGTGTGCAGTTCTGGAGCCCCCAGCACAAGAAGGACATGGAACTGTTGGAGAGAGTCCAGAGGAGGGCCACAAATATTCTCAGTGGGCTGGAGCACCTCTGCTATGAGTACAGGCTGAAAGAGTTGTGGCTTTTCATCCTGGAGAAGAGAAGGCTTCGAGGAGACCTAATAGCAGCCTTCCAGTATCTGAAAGGGGTCTACAGGAGGGCTGGGGAGGGACTATTCACAACGTCTTGTAATGACAGGGCAAGGGGTAATGGGTTTAAACTGGCAGAGGGAAGATTTAAACTGGATATTAGGAGGAAGGTTGGATGAAGCCTTGAGCAACCTGTTCTAGTGGGAGGTGTCCCTGCCTATGAACTAGATGATCTTTGAGGTCACTTCCAACCTAAACCATTCTATGATTCTATGATTGTTCTAATGGCATAAAATTAAAGTCCCAAAACTTCAGCAAAATACAGAATCCACCTCTCTTGGGGGTGAAAAGAAGACTTTTTTAATCATAATCAATCTGTTCTAAGTCAAAACAGGGCAAATTTTGTAGCTGAGTTCTTCGTCTAGTTGTGAAAATTTCCAGGTATGCCTGATGCTACAGTCTCTCTGGATGACACATTTCAGTGCTTTGCAATTAATTTTTTTCTTACATCTAACTGAAATTTCTCTTGCTGCATCTTCTCTTTGCTGCTTTTTTGACATTTTCTTTGCATCTCTTATAAGAGTCTGGCTTGATATTTATAATCACCCCCTATGAAGATGAAGAAAGTAGTTAGATCTCCTCTCAGCCTTCTTATCTCCATATTAAGAAAATCAGTTTCTCTAGCTTCTCATTGTACATCATGTGTTCCAGCTTGGTAACCATCTTTCTGGATCTCTGTTGAGCCACTTCCACTGTCTTGCTTGTACTAACCACCATCAAATTGGATACAGCAGTCTCAGTAGGGTCACACATTTGCCTAAAAGACAGAAATAATCACACCCATTGATTTGCATGTAGCACTCCTTAACACAGCCCATCCTGTGGTTATCATTGTTGCCCAAATTGTGCCTCTTATCTCAAACATGCCAATTACCATATTTTCCTTTCTGCAACATTCCGCTAAATACATACCAATGGTGGAGAGGAAAAGAAGGAAGAAGAGGGAACTACAAGAGGGTTTTTAAGTAGAATTTTCTCTAAGGACACAAAGACACGATGCTAGAAAAGAAAGATGGATGCACTGCTGAAAGCAACAAATGTCTTCCCTACACAGAATTACATTATCTCTGCTTACAAATATTTTCTTTTAAAAATAGCAAATACTAAATCACTTAACTTACCCACAGTCACGAAGAATTTTATCAAACTTAGGACCCAAATTACTTTGTTCAGTTCTCAGTTATGAATATGAATTCACCTTTCATTCAAAAGTAATTCAGGTCAGACTATCTGAAATGTTTCTGTGACTGTTTTTTCTTATTGTCCCACTACTGAAATGTTGATGCAAATACTTCTTGCTTGGAACCTAAAAACACACCAACAGCCATGAAAGCCTTTCTCCTGAAAAGAAAGAAAAAAAAAAAAAAAAGTGTTTCATTTTCTTTCAAGTTATTTGTTTTTTTCCCTCTTTCATAAGCATTCAGCCACTTTTACTAGGCCTCTTCTTGCCACCTTAAATTAAATTCATAAAAATGTCAGAATACAAGTGATCAAAATTATTCTCTCATCCACACTGTGGTTCTATTGGGAATTTCCCCCCAGATTATGCTACTTGAATAAATTTATTGCCTGTAGAGCTCCAAATGTATGATAACTTTTCCTTCAATTTCCTGACTTGATGCTTGCAGCTTTTTCCCTTTCCAGAAAAATACTGACACCCACAAAGCACTTCTGTCCAATTAGAAGAAGTTCTGTGGTCCCTACCATAAAAGGATCATGTAAGGTAAAACTTCAAGATGAAAAGTCCAGTTGACTTCATAGTAAGAACGAACAAGAATCATAGTTAGGAAAAAGTCTCTTTCCCTTCCAATCTCTGATTTGTTGTCATGACCCAGTAAATTGCCAGGTTGGAATCATTGTATTCTGAAAGCAAGACTATAACAGTACTTCCAACACCTGTGATTTTTTACCAGTCTCATGGCATTTGGCTTTTTTTTTTTTTTCCTTAAAATGTCAGCTCATGGAGACATTTCATTATATGAGATTCTAGGCTCTCATTGAAAAGCAACACCTTTAAATCTTTTGACTGCAGAGAAAACATTACAATCTGAGGCCTAAAGACTTAAAAATTAGAAAGCAAAAATAAATTTCCATGTTTAAGTTAAGCTTTACTGTCTCTTAGTGTGAGCCAGAACTTACGAGTGCTTTGAGGCTGACAGCAGATCCCCTATAAAGTTCAGATATTAGAAACCAACAAAAAATCCCCCCATATATTAACTCTATATTGTTAAAACTACAAACCATAGATTTCTTCAGATATTTCTTTTTGATGCTCCAGATTTAAGTCCTGTACTATTGACTTCAAAGCCTGAAGCCTCTACAAAAAAAGAGGTGAGCTAAGGTAACAGGGCATTCTTATGGTCAATACAGATTTTAGCCCGGGAGCAATTGCATATCTAAAAATATAACATACAAAAATACTTACAGAAAATATTGCATACAATTATCTTGATAATTTGAACCTAATCTGTGTTTGCAGCACTTATTTTTTAAAATAGGAAATTCTAAAGTCATTGTCATGGGTTGATTTGAATCTGCTGATGCATATTCAATACCATGCTGCTGTCATGCCAGCTTCAAAACGAAAGTGCTGGCTGGAGCAAAGTATCACGGGGCTTGAAGTTCAGAGAGGCTTCCTCTTCTGGTTGCTGCTTCTGGTTTCTGGGTTTGGGGTGTTGGTCTTTTCTGTTGGGCTGGCTGCTGAATGCTTGGGGGGGGGAATCATTTTATCACCTGGAATACTGTGTCAAATTTTGGGCTCCCCAATTCAAGAGAGACAGGGACCTGCTAGAAACAGTCCAGCAGAGAGCCACAAGGATGATTGGGGGACTGGAGCATAAACTCAATGAAGAGACACTGAGAAATCCAGGGTTCTTCAACATGAGGAGAAGCTTCTTTACAGTGAGGGTGATGGAGCACTGGAACAGGCTATCCAGAGAGGCTGTGGAGTCTCCTTCTCTGGAGACTTTCAAAACCTACCTGGATGCAGTCCTGTGTGAACTACCCTAGGTGATCTTGCCTCAGCAGGTGATCTCTGGAGGTCCCTTCCAACCTCTAAGGTTCTATGATTCTGTGATTGCTAGCTTCTGCTGCTGTCTCTGCTTTTTGCAGCAGTTTTCTGCAAACAGGCTAAGTTGACTGAATTCTATCATAGAATCATAGAATAAGTCAGGTTGGAAGAGATGTCCAAGATCATCCCAGTCCTATCCAATGGCACTAAGTACCCCATCCAGTCTTTTCTTGAACACCTCCAGGGATGGCAACCATCCCTGCAGCCCATTCCAACGCAAATCACTCTCTCCGTTAAGAACTTCCTCCTAATATCCAGCCTATACCTCCCCCGGCACAACTTGAGACAGCGTTGCCTGGGAGATCTTATTAAATTCCTTATCTCAGAGGGTTTTGTGTGTTACTTTCCCTCCTGTCTGTGTTGGGAGCAGAGGTACTTGTTAGAGTTGACTGTATTAAACTAGGGCAGTCATATATCACAATAGGAAAATCTTTAAATTTTGACTCTGTGTGCAGAGCTGCATAGGAGTGATGAAGGAATGGGTGGGGAGAGGGGATGGCTGTAATAGATTCACTTGGACAATAATTTGAAATCTTTTAATTCCTTTTCTGACAAAAGTGATTAGGATAATTTGTGCTAATGAGATAGTCTATAAAAAGATGAATATGATAAAATTCTAATTACCTGGTCTTTTAGGACCCACTTTCTGTTCTCCAATAAGAGATAAAACCAATACCATGTGCCCAAGGTGGTTTGACATGTGGCATAAATGGCAACCAACAAGAAACTATCGCACAACTTACAAATGCTAAATGTAGAGGAACATATTTGCCTTTAAATATTAAACCATTTTGGAAATAGCTTTTGGTTGAATAAAAATCATAAATCACTACAGAGTGTTATTATTTCAACTTTTATTCATCCATGTATGTTTATATTTTACCAATCAATATTTAACTCAGCTCATGATCCCGCCACATTCTAGTTATACATATCTGAGTCAGATAAAGTTTTTACAACTGTGGTAAATTCCAGTCATGCAGTTCTGAATTTTTTTTTGGTGATTTGCTTGAAGAACTAAGTAATCAAAGCAGATGAACTGAAATAAAAAAAAAAAAGAACAATTTCTTGCTAGAAAATGAGAAATTCCAGTCTCTGAGTAGAATTGGCTCTGAATGAAAGGTATTTCTTTTCTACTAGGATTTTTCTACCAGTATAATTATAGGTTGTTTTTAAAATTGGAGTTGTGGGCAATGCCAAACCAAACACAGCTAGATACAGGGTTTTGATAATTTTCTCTGGCCCACACAGAGGCCTACCTACTGTATTTATTACTTGTCCTTGGGACAAGTCAGAAATGCCATGTTCATAGAATCATAGAATCATAGAATCATAGAATCATAGAATGGCTTATGTTTGAAGGGACCTCAAAGATCATCCAGTTCCAACTCCCTGCCATAGGCAGCAACACCTCCCACTAGAACAGGTTGCTCAAGGACCTGTTTTGACTTAGAACAGATCTGATTATGATTAACAAAGTCTTACTTTAACCCCCAAGGTAGGTGGGTTCTGTGTTTTGATGAAGTTTTGGTACTTTAATTTTATGTCATTAGAACAATCATAGAATCATAGAATGGTTTAGGTTGGAAGAGACCTCAAAGATCATCCAGTTCCAACCCCCCACCATAGGCAGGGACACCTCCCACTAGACCAGGACGCTCAAGACCTCATTCCAGACGGGCCTTAAACATCTCCAGGGAGGGAGCAGCCACAACCTCCCTGGGCAAACTGTTCCATTGTCTCGCCACCCTCACTGAAAAGAACATCCTTCTAGCATCCCATTTAAATCTCCCCTCTGCCAGTTTAAACCCATTCCCCCTCGTCCTGTCATTACAAGACCTTGTGAATAGTCCCTCCCTACCCTCCTGTAGACCCTTTTCAGATTCTGGAAGGCTGCTATTAGGTCTCCTCAAAGCCTTCTCTTCTCCAGGCTGAAAAGCCCCAACTCTTTCAGCCTGTCCTCATAGCAGAGGTGCTCCAGCCCTCTGATCATCTTTGTGGCCCTCCTCTGGACTCACTCCAGAGGAGTGCAGTTCCATGTCCTTCCTGTGCTGAGGGCTCCAGAACTGCACACAGTACTCCAGGTGGGGTCTGACGAGAACAGAGTAAAGGGGGAGAATCACCTCCCTTGCCCTGCTGGTAATGCTTTTCTTGATGCAGCCCAGGACACAGTTGCTGTCTGAGCCACGTGTGCACACTGTTGGCTCATGTTGAGCTTTTCATCCACCCAGACCCCCAGGTCCTTTTCCTCAGGGCTGCTCTCCAGCCATTCACCACCCAGCCTGGATTTGTGCTTGGCATTGTGCTGACCCAGGTGCAGGACCTTACACTTGGCCTTGTTGAATTTCATGGGGTTGGCCTGGGCCCACCTCTCCAGCCTGTCCAGGTCCCTCTGGATGCCATCCCTGCCCTCTAGGAATTCGACTGTGCCATACAGCTTGGTGTCATCTGCAAACTTGCTGAGGGTGCACTCCATTCCTCTGTCCATGTCACTGACAAAGATGTTAAACATCATTGGTCCCAGCACTGACCTCTGAGGGACGCCACTTGTCACTGGTGTCCAGGTGGACCTTGTACTCTTGATCACCACTCTCTTTGTGTGACCATCCAGCCAATTCCTTATCCAGTGAGTTTTCCACCCATCAAGTTCATGTTTTTCCAATTTGGTGACCAGGATGTCATGTGGAACAGAGTCAAAGGCCTTACTCAGGTCCAGGTAGATGACATCAGTTGCCCTTCCCTTGTCCATTGCTGCTGTGGCTTCATCATAGAAAGCCACAATTTCTTCAGCCTCAATTTCTTACATAGCCATTTGCACCCTGGTGCAAAAGATTTTTCTCTATGTCTCTGCTATTTCCATTCTATCTCTATGTCTATTTCTTCTTTACTGCACTGCTTTTCAGTCCCCCTTACTTTGTTTTGCACTCGTAATAAATTAACACACTGGGTTTTGCTCTATTAAACTAAACTTTTAAACTGAATTTCCGAGCAGTTAATCCCTTTAAGTTTTTTATTGGATAGAAATGGATTTGTCAAGGAAACAGTATTGCTGCTATTTATGAGTTTGCTGCAGCACCTTTAGGAGACAAGTGTCTCTTCATATTGAACAGAAAATATCAAATACAGACTTAGGCAGAATTTGTAAGCTTTCTTTTTCCACTACTGCAAACCTTCCAAAACTTGGTATGAAAAACTGTTTATTCCTTTTCTTCCTTTGTTTCCAGGAGAGAGTGTTGTAAGTTTTGCTATAAAAATCATATAGCCATGGAAAACCACTCAACAAGTTTCCTCGGAATATTTCAGTGAAAGCAATGTTTGTCTATGAAAAAAAATCTTAAATATGGAAAATAACCATAAATTTTGGAAAAGCCACTGCTCACTTATTTGATTTTTTTTTTTTTTTAATGAAGTTACAAAATACATGTTGTCCCCAAATACCTTGATCTGCAATGATTAAACTCAGTCTTCTGTGGAGGCCTGGCAAAAATTCTTTGCATCATAGCTTAATGATTTATTTTGCTTGGAAAGTAAACGTGGCTCTGAACTTGCCTGTATTTAAGTCCAAATGACTTCCATGGGAGCTGGTTTGGGCTCTCTATTTTGTGTGTGATTAAAAAAAATAAATCTGCTTGAATGGCTGGTGCTGGATCCAGGGCATGGCACCATATGGCTGAGTGGGTGCTATTAGAAATACTTTTTTTATTCTCAGATAGGGTAGCTGGAACATTGCCTACTGCCAGTGGACTGCATGACCAGGCAGAAAGTGTCCTGGTCACTACTGGGCAAATGGTACTTGTTTCCACTCACTTGGGTAGAAATCCCTCATTGGGAAACTGTGTGTTGGGTGGCTGCTGGGGGGCAGGAGGAAGAAGTGGAGTCAGACAGGTAAATACCCAGTAGTTCTGAGGCTCTGGGGCAAAGCAGGCTCCAGATGAGTGGGCACATGGTGTGCTGGGAAGGAACCGTGTGCCCCCCTCCATGTGAGAACCAGGTGTTGTTTATTAAGAGACCTTCAAGACAGATTCAAACTGAGGTCTCCCGCACCTCTGCATGGACTCCAAAAGAGCTGTGTGCAATGGACTGATTTACTCTTAGTAACACATTTCTTCATTCCCTGTCCCTTGGGTTCTCTTATGTCATCATGCTAGGGTATTAATCTGAGTCTTCTGCATCTAAATTTATTTTGGTTTGGGTTCTCTTCTAATATTACAGCTTTGCCTCTAGTTTATAAATATTCCATTTAAGGAGCTATTTAGCAGTAACAACATTCCTGAGCTCAGGCCAAGGGCTGAGCTAATTGTGGCTGCCTTCAGAAATGCATCTCCACTTGCACTCCCATGGCCTTCTCTGTCCTGTGGCTAAAGATACTGAAGATAATAAAGTATGAAAACCTCCTACTTAAATAAACAGATTAATTAATTGCATACACTGTCTCTGATAGATTAGTACATCTCAGTCTTTCAAACCTCATTTCTGTGACTCATCCTGCTGAGTGGAAATATTTGTTTAAGTAATACCCTCACTTTTAAGAACCATATTCAAACTCCATAAAAGACAAGAGGGTTGTTTTTTTTTCAGCATCTTTCATAAAAAGGAAGAGTGACAAAAAGTTGATTTCAGTATTCATTAGCTAATTGAGTCAACTCATAAAGACACTACAAAGAGTCACTTCTTTTGCGACTGTATAACTGTTGCACTATTTTTTCAATTTTGCATCCAAGAAAATGCATGTTTTAAAGGATCCTTATTTAAAAAGCCTTTTCTGTTTATAGGCAGCACAGTTCCACATTCTTGCTATATGGAACACCAAATGTCCTGGGATAGCCAGCATCCTGGCACAGAGCCATGCATCTTATTATATGGCAAGAGAGCCAAATTTCCTCCTGCACAGTGTGTCTATAAATAAAGTGCTTCTTCCACAAGTAATTAAATGGAAGCATTTTTCCAACCAGCATGCAAATACAGTTTTTGTTTCTTACAAGCAATAGCCAATTTGTGATATTAGTTTAAGGTCAGAGTTATTTTAATGACGGTATTTAAATGAAAAAAAAAATTAAAAACCCAAAAAACTAACAACAAAACAGTGACTTTTTTTTTTCCTTAAATGACATTTATTCACTTATAAAGGGTCTGACATAAAGAAGGAGTATTTCAGTGGTCTTCAGCTAAAGTGTTGTATGTACAACTCAGCAGGAATTAAAAGTTCATTGTTAAGGGCTTCCACTCCAGTCTTGAGATTGTGTTTGCAGTCAGCCTGTAACTCCTTGAAAGTATTTGTGCAGGTTATTTGCACAGCACCTAGCAAAACAAGTTTCATAAATTGTGCTGATGCCTCTAAGGAGATACTAGCAAAAAAAAAAATATTATATCTAGGTATCAGTAAACTGTCATTGGGCTGCTCTGGTCTGTCGCTCTCATTTAGAACATATGGGACTGAGTAATAAGATTATTAAAGTAATGCAGATAAAATATTAGAGCATCCTAATCTTGTTGCTTTAGTAGCTTAAATATCCTGTTACATTAAATCTTAGAAGGTGTCTCTGCTTTTCAGTCACATCACTGTGTCACATCACTCCTGTGTCAAGTGAGGGCTGAAAGGAAGTTAGAAAGGCATCATCCTGTTGAGCTTCAAATTTTACAACAGTAAGAACAGTCCAACCTGCAAAGCCTGTCTTATTACTTGACTTCATTACACACAAAATGGCTTAGAGACCATCAGGAGACAAGGGTTTTCTTCCATTCCAGTCCAGTCATCGTCTAGAATAATTAGATCATGGCTTTGTAGATTCCTCTTGCACATTACTTTCTCAAAGGAGATTTTTTTTTTTTATTAATTATTTCAAACTACCTTTACCTTTTTCTGGTTTATAGCAAAATTTGTGTGACTTTTCCACTTTCTCCTCCTTTGTAGAAGTTCTTTGCATACAAATAGTATCTGCCATAAAGAAAAACTTAGAGAAGGGAATGCTTGCTGCAGTGGCATGACCATATGGTGAGGAGGATTCAGAAGTTACAATATTTAACCAGAACTGGAAAACAGATTCCTCATGTTATATCTAGATGCAGCATTATAATCAAGAGCTTTATTAAAATGCTGCCTCTATTACTGGGCAGTGGAAGGAGTTAATATTTTTTTTGTGATTATTTTCTGATGAAAGCCAGTATTTTAAAATTGATTTTGATCTAGTGTGAGCAAAATATGTTCTCTGTAGCGCCATTTGTCCCTCCCACTTTGAATGACAGCCAGAAAGGTGTCATACATCAAGCTAAGAGGGGCCATCTTTTCTTAAGACAAAGTATGTTCTTAAATAATAAATGATCCTGGCAAGTTGTTTATTACCAGCAGTTAATGATCTGTTTATTAGTTAAAGTCTGTGGCTGTTAACACTCTAACAAATCAGTTCACTCTGTTAAACATCAATTTTGAGTACATTATTGGTATTAACCATACAATGAAACTAAAACTGTTGCAGACAGTTGATTTTATTGCTACGGCAGAATTGTATAATAGGAGGCAAAGGTGTTCTATGGAATGCCAGTGCTCTTGAAAAGAAAAATAGATTAGGTTACATTTGTTTGTATTGGTTTACAGCTCACTTTTATTTGTAGTTGCTGTGTATTCTCTTTTCCAAGGTATCTTTCCAGAGACTCAGCTCAAAGTCCTACATGCTGTAATTTTTGTTTTCAAGAGTGGAAGGATTACTTCTGCATGATTGCAGTTTAGATTAAAAGTAATCGGTGGACTTAAAAAATAACTTCTGAAAGGTAGGATGAACAACCTGCTTTAAAAAAAAAAAAAAAAAAAAAAGCTCAGAAACTAAGTACTGCTAACACTGCTTGTTTGCCTGAGCAATTGGCACTAGATCAACTCTTTTTCCAGACTTGTTGCAGCTACTGGAGGGAATAGACAGAGACAGAGTTTGAAGACTCTGGTGTTGACTCTGCATTAAGCTGTGCCTCACTTACATCATGTTAAAATCCCACAGGTGTCTTCAACAAAATAAAGTTCCAAATGGATGACCTAGGATATTAGGTGATCTTGATGAGAATACTTGGCCGTGAGTGGAATGGTGTTCTACAAGGTTTTGGCTCTGCCTAGTCCCAAGCCGTAAAATACATGTATTGCAATTTTGCATCTGATCAGGAAACAAAGCTGTAAAAGTAGGTTCATTCCTAGGGTTCAAGTAGTGGTAATAAGTCTGGCAAAGCTGGATAAATAGGTGTGAGAGTTGCATTCCAACCCACAAATTTGAGAGTTCAGATCTGTTCTTTCAATTTTGGCCCACTTCTCATAAAAGGTAGCTCTGATACTTTCAGCATTTAGAAATAATCCACTGATACATTAGTAGAAAGTAATCCCCCAAATCTTTTCTCTAAAAAGCATAATTTTCTTTTTCTCAACCTGCTTGACAATTAAAACATTCTGAGGGCTTTTTCCCTATGTTGGATTAATTGGATTAATTGAATTAATGCAAATCCATATTTGGGCCTGTTAATATTTCTCTCAATTGTAGAATGGCTTGTTCTGATTTAATTTGAATCTCTCTCAGTTGAGTGGTAATCAGTTAAAAGTAACATAATTAAAACATCAATGAGTGGTTTATAGCATTCAAGTAGCAGAAAGGCTGTCTCAAAACATTTTAAATTAAATCATGACCGACTTTATGGTGATAATCTGCAACTTGTTTGAGATAGAACAAATTACTGGAAAACGTATTGCACCATTGCAACAGTAGCTGTAGTCTGAAAGGTCAGAACAGAACAAGAATTCAGTAACAAAAGTCACACTTTGGACCCTGAACAGCAGGATGTCTAGCAGAGCTTTCTGTAATGGTATTAAAGTGTTTGGCTCTTTTCATGTTTGCCAGCCTATTTACCGCCCTGTTGAAGGAGGAATAGGAGGACCTGTGGTTTACTCCCAGTGTCAACAAGAAGATAATTTCCCTAAGAACAAGTACTGCTTTCTCGAGAGTTTTAATTACCTCGGAGGCCCTGTGGTTTTCATCTATCCCTGCAATTAGCCAGTTATCCCACAGAAGGTATTTGCAATGTAATCTGAATTAAAACTTAATTCAACTCCTGTTAAAACCTAAGGTGTTGAAGATTTGCTAAAATTCTCTCACTGTCAGTTTTGTGTCAGTATAGCTTGTTTAGGACCTTGAGCTTCTCCCCCAGGCATCTTAGCTGTCACATAGGAGTCATCCATCCTGTCTCAGAGAAGTCACAGAAAATGAGGCAACAAGAGAGGGAAGGGAGGTGATCTCAGCTCTCATCTTTGTTAGGCAGGGGCACAAACTTCCCGGCTTGCCTCTAGGAGCGAGGAATCACATTTTAACCTTGCAAAGCACACAGTTTATAGACCAACGATTTGGAAATTATCTTAGCTGCAGCCTTTGAGAATTCCTGACTGTATCTGAAAGTTTCTGCAGCAGACGCTCTGAGTTGCTTAATTCGCAGGGTGCACCATAAGCACAGCATGATTAGGCAGAATCAGAATCATCCAACGAAGAAAACTACGGTGGCTGCTGTTTGAGCTGATTGTTAGTCCTGTAAATTTAATTTGCTTCTTGACTGAAATGCAATGGTCTTATCTCTTTGTGAATTTATATGTGTTTATATATTGAAGCCTTAAGTTGGATGGTATGAATAATAAGCGTGTTTTACTTCCCTGAGCCGAACAGATTTTACTGCCCCTTACTCTACCCTATTTAAACAGAGACAGGTAGTAATGAGTATTTTTAACAGAAAAACCTAAAAGCTGGTACATATCTTGTTGATGTATTCATCACAATGCAATCTGCAGCCAAGAGCGAAAACAATCGACTCTTCCTGTACTTTTATTTTCCTTCAAGATGTAAGAGCAAGGCTCCATTTAAATTCCAGTAGATGAACAATGTAAATGACACATCAGAGAAAAACATGTGTTTTACTAGTCAGGCCTGAGTGTTTGAAATTAGCCATCAGTTTCAAGTGATAGCTAGACAGCAGTCAGGCTGGCCGAGCAGACAAAGGGTGAACGGAGAGCTGTGTAGGCTGGAGGAATTGAGCAATCTACAGAATAAGAAAGTACAAACATTTTGAGATTTTATGTCATATGGTTCCTTGTCTTTATCAATACCCTCTTTATTATTGCAGTAATTTTCAGCACAGAATTGCTCCAAATTCAGTAAACAGGCAGAAAATCTGACTGCAGGCTCAGAATTAATGCTGCTAAATTTGCAATTGCTAGATTTGTTTTTCTCTTTCATGGAGAAATGGAACCAGTTCAATCAAGACTGATTTCACAATAAATGTATTAGTGGAACTGCCGTGTGTAGACTAATTCCTAGACTGCGAGAGAAGAGCGAATGCTTTGGTTTTCCTCCTTGACAATTGAGACTGCAAATCATGCAACACAAATAGGAGTGGTATAGAGTCCTGAAAATTTAAGACACAATCTGAAGACTGTATTGCTCTGTCTTTGAGAACAGAGCTAGTAAATGCCACATCAAGCTCCAGTTTATGTTAACCACAGTTAGCCTTTAAGATATTCTGGGGTGGGGGGGAGGAAAGAGAGTCAGATTTCTTTCAAATAAAAAAGGAGCTACTAAATAGCTTGATGCTCGTGTTTAAACCATGTTAGAGTTAAGAATCTTGTGAGGGCCAGAATACAGGCTAGAGAGTATTTGTACAAAATACTTAACATTATTCTCTGGTTTCCCTGGATCCTGCTAATGTTTCAACATGATCCAGCCTCCTTTTGCTGAATTAGGGCAGGCTGAGGTTAGGAAAACCTAAAATTAGTGGGATTTAAACTCTAATTGCTAGACTAAAGCATTAGTCTTCTGATGGCTGATGCCTTAAGAGGTCTTTGTAAAGAAAATATTTTACAATCAAATAAAACCAAAACAGTGCATTAGCTGCTTTAGACAGACTAAGAATACACATATTATGCAGACCAAGAGTGTTCTATAAATTCACATTCTTTGTACACTAGCTTTCTTGGTTAGAAATGCCTTGTGTCCATTGAGTGTTCTCATCATGGTACTTAGTGCATATATACTACTCCTGAGTGAAAAACTGACCCAAGATTTCCATCCGTCAAAGTTCTGAGCATATTTAATTACTCATGTCAGTTACTGCTGTATGTTGGTGCATTCACTGCAAGAAGTAAGGTGGTGAAAGAGTCATTATTCCCTCTCTCTGAGGACACTTTATCAATGGCTAAAGCCATGCAACAGTTCATCCTTACTCTCCAAAACATATTATGCTGTGTCAGCACATAAACAAAGAAGATATCATTGATAAAACTTTCGTGAAAGGAGCTATCTCTGACTTTCGGCTGCTGTATCATGCTTTCTGCTCAATGCCCTCTCCAGAATTACATCTAACTGCATACCACACAGACCTCCTGAAACAGGCATTGGGTCTAGATCATGCTCTCGCATATCTTACAAAAACTTTGGAGCAATTTCATCAAGAACACTTAGAATTTATATTATCATAAAAGAACTGAATTTCCTTCCAAACCAAACTGCTGAAAACTGGACTGCATGGAAACAGTGTATAAGAATTAGGAAAAAATGAATGAAATCAAAGGGCAGATTGTCTTATCTTGAAGAAAAATGCAAATGGATAAATACTGGCACAGTATTCCTGACTCATAGACGTAGGTGATGCACTTGGTGCCCCAGAATATTATATAACCCCAAATGATAAAAAATGCTTATCTCATTAGATGAGATTCAAAGTATAATGGCATAACTTGCAGATTATCAACTCCAGGTAAGTATAAACTTCAGTACTTAAACAATCTAGTCCCGGTTTGGGTGTGAATAAGGAGAGAATAGCCATAATATAATCCAAACCTCAAGATAATCATATCTGATTTTAAAGTTTTCTGATGACATTCAGAAAGGTATCAAAACTCTGAAATTTATTATCATAAATAAAAATGGCTTTAAAAAAAACATAAAAGGAAACAAATTCAAGCTGTGTTATATCATATAAACATGATTCTGTCTTCTAGTGGTTTGGGTCTTCTATTCAATTCCACAAATTATCTTTGCTGTAAGCAGGCTGTTGGCTTTTTTCTCTTTTAATGCATAAATTAGAACTCGGATAAGTATATAATTGACTGACAATGGTGTGACTTAATATAGAGACATAGATTAAGGTTGAGACCATTATTACATGAGTATAATTCCTCCACATCAGTTACTTCACTGGATGATCCTGTTTTATCTGTCTAATGCAATCAGTGGGCACTGAAACTGATTATAACGATATTACTTATTTTATTAGTTCAAAATATCATCTAACCAAGCTAGTAATTTTGCAGTTCCTTCTGGCATATTTGCCTTGTTTTCTTCAAATCTATCACTCTTCATTATATATTTCTCTACTATAAGTACATTTTCTGTTTCTACTTTGGACATTTAGTTTTAATAAAACTTCTTGCATTTTTAAAAGCATAATATGTATCTGGCATGATTCACTGAAAAGAAGTCTGTTAAGTTTCCATTATATGGTATTTGCGAATGGTAACATAACTTTTAGCTGGGAATATCTATCTTTTTCAGTTTCAATTCAAAATCATTGGCAATTACCACGCAGACTTCCATAAATGTCAGACTAGGCTCTAGTTCTAGTTCCAGCAAAGTAAAAACTGCTAGGTTATACTATATTACTATTCATAACATTTAGGATCTTCTAAAATCCCAGAAGTTTGGAAAATACATTGTGTGCATGCTACAGAAAACAATGCAATAGCTGTCTTTTGTACAGTTGACATTTATTTTTCAAAGCTGACTTTGTTGCTCCAACTTCTCAGAAAAGTCTTCTGAGGGTCTTTGCATTACAAATAAAGACCTACTTTGGGTGTAATCTTCCAGGGCCTTTTCAGAGAGTGAAGAGGTTCTAGTGGCATTAAGCATGTACAGTTCATACTACAAAGACCAGCTTTAGCCAACATAATAATGCTTGTGTAGAACAATAAGTGCTGTGACCACACACAATTTCTGCTGACTCTATTTGTGGCTGTGTGTGCTCAGGATGTCTTGTGATTTAAAATCCAGTGTGATACAAGATGATCCAAAAACTTAGTTCAGTCACTGGAGAAAGGTAAATCAAGAAAAGAGGTCTTAGTTTGGATTATGATTGTTAATCTGGAAAACCGATGTTTGGCTTTCTTCTTTTCTTTCTTTCTCACTTCTTTTCTTTCTTTCTCACTTTCTTTCTTCCACGCTTTCTTTCTCTTTCTTTCTTTCTTTCTTTCTTTATTTATTTATTTATTTATTTCTCTTTCTTTCTTTCTCTCTTCCTTCCTTTCTCTCTCTTTCTTTCTTTCTTTCTTTCTTTCTTTCTTTCTTTCTTTCTGTATTTCTGTATTTCTTTCTTTCTTTCTTTCTTTCTTCCTTCCTTCCTTTTTTTTTTTTATTATTGCACTTATATTTGTATAAATCTTGGTGTAAAAGGAAATTCAATGATGTAATTATGATCCATGTAAGGACAACATATTCAGGTTATTTGTAGGGATAGGATACATCTGTATAATTTAACTATGCACATTTACATGTGACCATAACATGGGGAATTAGAATTATTCACCTTTTTCAGAGAAAAATTAAAGTACTAAAAGTTTATTGTGGAGCCATGTTGTCATGAAAGCTGATGGGAACACTGTTTAAAATATGCTTCAATTTGCAGGAGAAATTCTGGCCGTTGGCTGTACTGCACTAGAAAACCACTCTTAAAACATGGTTAGGTCATGTGTGTGCAGAAAAATTCTACTCTGCCTCTACAGCACAGAAACTCTTGACATGAAACTTTTTCTTAATGTAGATGTCCAGATCATCCCACTTTACTCAGTTTAAATGGATTTAGTCACAGTATCTGTGAGTGAAGCATCTCAAACTGCATTTGATGGAAAGCAAGACTACCAAGTAGCAAGGCACCCTCCTGTAATTGCAGTCAAGCACCCAATGCCTTCCTACCATTCCCTTGAAAAGAGAGACTATTTTAGAATTTTGTTTGCTTGTTTATTTTGCAATGATCCTCACAGTTTGGATGTAGATTTTTCTGCTTATAATTTTTTTTTTCCTGCTGCATCACTAATGCTATACCTTGTTTGCCAATATGAATGAAACCTGGGCGGGGGATCTCTCTTTTGCTTATGTTCATTTTCATGTAAACCTTTAAGAGATTCCACTGTCTTCATTAAATTGTTTCACATAAATCTGAATCTATATCAGCTTTTAAACTGATATAGCATCTGAATTGTTTGCATCAGAATATGTTGATGTTCACTCCTTACAGTTCTGAAAAAAAAATCATCTCCAACCACTAACAAAAGCTCTAGTGTATCTTGAAAACTCTGTGTATGACAAACTGGCATATACAATAAATATGAATGTTACTACAGTAACAGATTTAAATTATATAGTTCATTTAAACCTTTTTTTCCAACTTCAGCTTAGTCTTAGCTAAAGCACACAGGAAATAAACATATTGAGCTGTCTGGCACCAGGCAACTATCCAGGTCCTGTTCTGTCTAGCACTTGGGCTAGGCTTATCTATGCAATCAACATTAGCAAATCAATTTATGTGAGACAGATATATTAGCAATAAATAGATTTATTCAGTAGCTTCGTGGATTTATACATTTACAAAACCATTTTAGTTTAAGGAGACTTAAAACTGAGTGACTCCAATACTTTTATGGGCTGTGCCCTGAAGCCCTTAGCAAGTTCTATTCTTCACAAGAAGAAAAGGAAAAAAACACTCAAACCCCAAAAACAACACTGATTGAAGTCAATGGGATGTTTGCTGGAGCAGAACTTGCAAAAGACAGGAACTGGTGAAATGCAAGTGAATGGGCAGATGGCTAAATAGCAGTTCAAAGAGTTAAAGTGCGTTTATATTTGTACAAATAATGTTTTTCGATATTCCATATTAAAAAAAAAAAGTCTTAAAAGATCAAGATAGTGTGTAAAAGAGAAGCAACTAACAGAATTCAGGAAATTCGGAAGGGATATCTGGGTTCTCTTTATCACACCTATTTGTATTTTAGACAGATTTTTGTTCTAAGACATTAAGCTGACATGCAAGTCAGGTCTGTGTTACGTTGAAGCCTGTTTCCACTGTTTCGCCTGTTTTTAAGAAAACAAGACAGAGAATTCACTTTAGTGCTATGGTTTATCCATTTCAATCAGACAGTGAGTGGCACATTCTCACCTCATTTGCAGTTTTTAATTCCAACTGGACGTTGCTTTTGAAAAGTCCTTTCCCCTCCCTCCCCCCTTTTTGCTGCCACTTAAAAGTTGAAATGTAGCAAGAATGTAACGTTAGGTGCCAGTTTTCTGAATTACAGGGTGACTGCTTTAGCCGATCCCAAAAAGCAAGTGTCTTTTTATACCGCATAAAAGCCTGAAATGTTTACATATCAAAAGGCTATAGGCCAATTTCTGTCAAAATTATACATGAAGTTAAGCAGTACAAGCAATTTATTTAAACACTAGTCATTGTAGAAAAATTCAAAACCATATGCTCTTTTAGCAGTTTTTCACAAACGCATTTGACCCATGACTTGGCAAAGACATGCATGCTTCATCATTTACTCTAAATTTCAAATCCCCTTGACATTTAAATAGAAGATCTTCATTAATAAAGTTTATATGAATGAAAACTTTAGAAGTTGATATTGTTAAGAGGAAAGGTTTGGGGTGGAGGGAAGAGGGAGGGGTAGAGGAACCAGCACCCGGCGTTTTCAAATGACTGACTTTCTTAATCAGTTCAGGATAAATTTATTCTTGGAACAAATTACGGTAATTTCGTATCGTACGAAGTTTTTTGTTGTGGCTGAAGTAATGATGCAGTAACTGTGAAACAAACAACTTGGGGAAGGCTGAACGGTGGTGGCATTTGCACGTGAGAGATGTGGTGGGAACCGCCGTTTCCAAAGGGGTTTCGTAGCCCACTACCCATCAAACCCTGTATTTCATCTTTGCTTTACTTCTTCGTGCCGGGTGGGAGCGTCCGCCGGGACCTGCCACTCGGAGCCAGCCAACCCCGGCCGGGCGGGACTCGGGAGATGCAACTCCGCGGGTGCCGTCCCAGGAAGGCCCCGGCCGGCGGGGCCCCTCGCCCCGTTGCAGCTCCGGGTGCTGTTCCCGCCCTGGTGCCGGGCAGGAGGTGCGGTTTGCATCCCTGGAATTATTCCTTAATACTTTAAACAACGAAAACCCACCCTGGCCGATTTCTCAACAAGTACATTTTCATAGACTGGTGTATGGTGATTGCTTTGTATGAAATCGTGTTTGGGTAATAATATTGAAAATCAGTGGAGTGTTTACTTTATTTCATACCTAACAGCTTGCTCTGCCCGGTGCTACGCTCCTCTTTAGATCTCTCTCTCAACCCATGCTGTGACTACCTCCCAGTAACAAACAATCGCTTAGCAACACGATGCAGCACAATTTGCTTGCGTTTCATTTGTTATTACAATTTCGTCCCAACATTGTCTGACAACTGATTGTTTGTTTAACGCAATTTTACATTTGCGAGGTTAGCGGAGAGACGATGTGAAATGAGACACTCCGAGAGCAGGTTTTGCTAAGTGGGTATCAGACCTGGGAATTTCAAGACGAGGCTACTAAGGTTAAAACAAAACTAAACAAAAGAGAAGTTTCCCATGGGGGTGACAAGTTACTGGGAAAAAGAAAACAACACAACAGCAAAAACCCCAACAAACAACGACTCTAAATTAAAGTACAAAGGTAAGAATTGCAGCTTGGCGTATCACCCGTCATCAGAGCCTTCCCGAACGAAGAGCTAGTTGGGTAGCGGAGCTCTGACTCATCCCGGGCGGCCTGTGCAGGCAGGCTTCACGGCTGCCCCCAGGCTCCCGCAGTCTTGTCGATGCCCCGCGTTGCCCTGAGGTGCTACTTTCACTTGGGAGAAGCCGGGCAAGCGCGGAAATTAAATCCCGATGCAAGTGATGCTAAGCACCCAAGAAATCGGCGGCTGCGGTGGAGATTCTCACAGCGGTCTTTCGCATGAGCTGGACTGCATTGGGGTAAATGTGTTTTCCCAAAGACGATAATTTGAGAATAAAGTGCTGTTCTCGCAACCCGCTTCCCTCCTGCGGCCCGGTTCCGAGGACAGCTAAGCCCTGCCTTAAACCGCTGCCGACCTGCGGCCCGCGGCGCACCCGTCGAAAGAGCCCCGCGGAGGGTCTCCGGGCACCCACGGAGGGGACCACCCGCTTCCTCTCCCCTGTCCCTGCCCTCGTCATGTCCTGGGGCCTGGCCCGCCTCGGAGCTCCGAGCACCTCTCTTTCGAAACTCCGCTGACCGTCGGGGACTGCAAAGGCCACCACGCACCGCGGCAGAGCCACTGAGGACGTGAACGAGCATCCCTTTGGTGGAATTAGGCAGCACGTTGATATGCGTGCGGCGTGACTGAGCTGCACCCGGGGAATTACTTTCCCCCCAAAACCCAACAGCCTAGCCCAAAACTTCTCTTTCCCAAATACAACCCTAAACAAGCAATTAAAAAATATACAAAACTATCACAGCAACAACAGAAAATTCCAAATATAACATCCGCCAAGTCCTTTGTCCAATAGTTTCACTTTATATCAAATTTGCAAAATCTGCACGAAGCTAATGTCTAATTGCCAAAGGCAGAAAGAAATGGATCATCGAATAAATTGAAATAAACGAAACTATGATAGTAATTAGTGACATGGCAAGGTATCAATAAAGAGAGAATTAAGTCATGACATTCTTTTTCTTTAACAAGGTGCTTTATAGAAATAAGGTTTTGGTTTAGATCACTCTCCGATGCGATTTTAAATCCCAGAATAGTGAGGAAAGGGACAAAGATAAAGTGTAAGTAAGCGCTAACGAGGATAATTTTTGTGGAGGAAAAATAATGTGTTCCTCGTAAACGAACCCTCATGGCTTGTTTTCATTTCACGCGTACAATTTCCTACCTTCTTTGATGGAGGGTTGATGGAGTAAATAGTCTAATCTTATTCAGTTCACCTCCTGTGGATTCCCAGTGACAGTCGTGACAGACGAAGTATTCTGCAAATCACAAGAGCCAGCTACCAAGAGAGTCAAAACCTCTCAACAGGAAGAGTTTCAGGGACTTAAACCGGCTCCATTTTAAATTCACGGAACATGCAAAATATAAAGGTGACTGGATCATTGTAAACCTATAGGCTGTGTCTTCTAAGACAGAAAATGAAAGATTCGTCCTTAAAAAGCAAAAGGCAAGAGGATGGATAAGATGCAAATCGGAACACCTACCAGACTCGAGGATCTGAGATGGCACTGCTCTTTAACATTTCTACTTTCTGGCTTGTTTAAAAATAAAAATGTACACCTGTCTGGACGTGAATCAATTTGTTGTTTTGTTTGGTTTTGTTGCTGTTGGTTGATTGGTTGTCATTTCGGTTGTGGGGTTTTGGGTTTTTTGTTTGGGTTTTTTTTTT
>VWZI01020305.1:365960-417626 GCA_013396835.1 Psilopogon haemacephalus | reverse complement strand
AAAAAAAAAAAAAAAGTAGTAGTAGCTCTTTGCTTTGTTTTGTCTATGTCTCTTCCACTGCAATTTACAACCCTGCATCTTGGTGCAAACCCATTCTTAGAAGATGTAATACAATTGAAAAACCCACGTAGCTGTTTCTGAAATGTGATGTACAGGTCATGATACTGAGGTATCTAGGTTTTAAAACATGAGTCCAGTTTCTTACTGTGTCACTTCCCACCCTAACCCTAACCCCACCCCCCACTCCCCCACCCCCAAAATGCTGGACTTCTCTCTTTCTAAATTTCTGTCTGTAAAATGGAAAATACTCCTTTCAGATGCTGCCAGGGAAGCAGGGTGAGGGAGAGGGATTATAAGAAAATATAAGATACTTCAGAGGCTCACCATTGCAGCAAAGAATTATCCAAATAATGCTATGCATTATAGGAGCTATAACTGAATAATTGTACAAAAGGAACATAACCCAAGTATTTTTCACTCCAAGATGGTTTCAGTCATAAAATTCTATTGCAAAGGAAAGCTACAGAGAGAAACAGGCAGTAAGGGAACAAGACAAAAGCTTTCTGCAGCGTAGAGACAGATTGAGCAACCTGAAGCATATCTTTACTGTGCTTAGATGGCCAAAATTTATGTTTTAATTTAACACCTGTTTTGCCATATTTCTTTATATAGTCGTGTTACAATGAGTAATACTGAAAAACAGAGGTCAGGATTGTGTTATTGTTTTTGGTGTTTTGTTTTTTATTTCCTTGACATGAAGTGATTTATTATCAGCTGAAAATCTGGACTCTTTTTCCTTTTGGTTTCACTAATACCTGAGTGTTGTTTTTTTTTTGAGCTTTACTATAATGGGATCCTGGGAATATAAACCATGTAAACCCTCTCTTACACATGACCTGTGAAGTAAACATTTGGATTAGTGGAAGTTCTTTTTAAAAACCTGCTACATTAGGGTGAGTTCTTTTTTTTTTTTTTTTTTTTTTTCNTTTTTTTTTTTTTTTTTTTTTTTTTTTTTTTTTTTTTTTTGTGCTCTGTCTGCATTTATTGGTTCTCTGGGGTTATACACCATGAAGTATAAGTGAACACAAACCTGAAGAGTTTTTGTTTTGTATCCTACCCCCTTAGGGTTTCACTCCGTTTGTACTTCATGTTTTCCTAATTTGTTGATGTGATTTGACTGAACCTAGACAGAGAAGTTTAGTCAAATTGCTCTTTCTCTGGGATTGCCACTTTCCTGATTTGATTACAGTCTGCTTAACAAAGGTAACACATGTAACTACTATATACTGGATTGTAAGCAATTAATATGAATCTTAAAGTGACCTATCTCTGTAAAGTGTCTGACAACTTTAAATGTAGAAACTTCTGTTGCTAATATTCTGTTTTGTATCAAAGCTATCTGCAGATGGAGAATTGTGGTGTAAAAACCCCAACCAATCAAGCAACTAAAAAAACCCCAAAAAATCAGACACCCCATCAAATGTCTTTCAGTTTTTGTTTTCAGGGTAGAATGTCTACAGATAGACAGAACATCTATGGAGCAGAAGAAAGGTTAGGAACTTTTCATCACTTAAAAGTGCATACATAGATAAATGTTGAAAGTTACTTTGCCTCTGTCTTCTAAACGATGTCTGAATACTGGGGTTTACATTTCTTTTCTACTCCTTATCTGGACAAACATGCATGCTTACCTTGAAGATCTGGAAGATCACCTCATTAGTATATCTCAAAATGTATCAAGTACATGTGCTAATGTGGAAGCTATAATTGTCCCTTTGCCTTATGTTCAGGGAAAGGGCCTTGCTGGAAAACTCTGAGCTAAGCGTTGAATTCTCACTAGAATCTGCCTGTGTTTATTTATATATGTAGAGTATTAATAAATCTTTATGATTTTCTATCTTTGAGGGCATTTATTGTTTACTACATAGTAACTGCAGAGTGATTCACTAACATGTGACCATGGCTACACCCTGCAAAAGAGATAACTTTGATGTACAGAGCCTCTTCTTCTGGACAAAACTCTCTTTCACCAGGGTGTTGCCTGAAGGGCTTCTGATTTTCTGTCCAAGGCATGTGCTCCTGTGGACACACAGGTTCATATGTACTTTTCCTAGAAAAAAAACCCAGACAGCTGGAAGCTAGATTCTGTCTTCTAGAGTACTATCACAAACCACTGGATTTGTGCTGCAAACTACAGGGCTGGGATAAGTTACAGTGAACAAGAATTAGAACTTCAGAACATGGCATCCCCCTTGACTCCAAAGTGTTATGATTGCAGAACCTGAATAAAACCTTATTTATTTCCTTTATTTAGGGCAAGCTGTCAAAGAAGTTAGTTGTGATCCTGAGGTGAGAAGGTACTGTTACTGCATTTTACTGTTGGAAAAAGCTTAGGTATCTCTTTCTCAGGGGGACATGCACAGATTCTTTGGCACAGCGTGGTGAAGCAGAGGCTATGCCATATTTTCAGTGGTGAACTTTAATGCCATCACCATGCTAATCTTTTATCCTGGTGGAAATTTGAGTTTCCTGGTGAAAGCAGGGCCTTCATATTATGTTTTGCAGTTGTATGTCTTGATTTGGTTCCTGAACAAATGAAACCTGCTATGCAAATGAACCCAAGTTGAAGGCAAAATTTAATGAAGGCAACTGAAGGTAGGAGCAGCATTTTTAAAAGACACAAAAGGGGCCTTGACCTGCTTAGCTTTCACACCCAAAAACTCTTGCTGAATGTTGCATGTGCAAGGAATGCAGTACCAGCATTAAGAGAGGAGTATGGGAAAGAGTTATTTTCATGCCAAATTTTACCCCATTGTGGATCATTACAGCCAAGCTGTAAACCTCTTAAAAGCTACAAGGCACCAGTATAATGAAACACGTAACTGAAATGTACTGTACTTGTATAGATTGCAAGCTTGCTTCTGAACATTTAGTCTTACGCTTTTTAAATTAGTAGTTTCTGTGGAGGGCTTATAACTGCTAGAATTTTGATTAACTGTCTCAAACTCCTGCTACTGTTATCATTATAAGTTTCCCTAGCCAATGTTCCTTAAGGAGGCTGATATTTTCTGTGGAAGTTGTAATGATTTAGAAGGGCATGAACACAGTACCTTTTATTTGGAGCTTCCTCCTGTCATTTTATAGGAAGTCTCAGGATCCATTTACACCAGTTATTGCATTCTACTTGTTTAACATTATTTCTCTCCTTTTTTTTTTTGGCTGTGTTTATCGTGCACATTTTTAGAACATACTGTACTTTCCTTCTAGTTGTCCCCAATACTGTGGACACAGCCCTTCACAAAGAAACTTCAACCTGGTGGAAAGGATTAACATGGAAACCTGACCCAAAACCTTTGTGAATTACTGAGACATTTTCCTCCTGAACTGGTAATATTTTCCCACTTAAATTAATGGATGGGGCTATTTTGCAATATGTTCAGTAAAGATAGAGCATTAATCCCTGGTCAAAAGGGTCAACGGTTATGAGACAGAACCATACAGGAAAGGATCATTAGTAATCCCAGGGGAGATTTTTCCCTTTAAAATTTTTGAACTGTTCTGCTGTGACTTCTTTAGCTGTGGTGGTCGTTCCACATTGTACAGGTGCAGTCTGATTGATAAGAAAGGGTTTGCATTACTAAAGTTGCTGAAGTTAGTACTGCTGTTGATGAAATGAGCTTTAAGGATGTATCTGTATTCATGCTCAAAGTTTTAGCAGGATGCTTTTAAAGACAAAACCCATGATTCTAAACTGAAATAATTATACTACTACAACACAGTCTTTAAAAGAGGGAAACACTGCATCTTTTCAAGGCCAGCATGTCTGCACATGCATCCTAGAAGTAAAAATAGGTATTTTCCATGGGTCAACATTAGGCCCTCATACATGTGAAGCTTATTTCTACCTGCATAAAGGCAAGATAAAAGTTTATTGATACCAATCATACTTGGCTTTAAAGGAACAGCTGATTGACCAGATGTTTAAGAAAATCCAGAATAGTGTTCCCGAATTGCAGAGCAGCTGTCTTTCTCTCTGCTCACATATTCATTGGCACAGCTGCTTCAGATATCCGGGCATCTAAATTATTCTGACATCAGAAAAAATGCTGAAACAGGGACTGATTATGGCCATATTGCTTATGATGGTTTAATGCTTTGGCTGACTGATCACTGGGAAAACCATTCAGTTGCCAGACATGTTGCAGCTGAAGAGCAAGTAGAATTCACTTTGAGGACTAAGATCTGGGACGTTAGGTGTGCTAGGGCCATTCTTTCTAGTACCAGTCTCTTTGAAGTAGCTGATTTAGAAACAATAATTTTCCTCATCAGCGTCACAGTTTCTTCAGTTGTATGCTGAAAATTTTGGTCTTGGCTGGGTGATTGTCAGATGCCTACAAAATTAAAATGAACAAGTATTTTATACTGAACTTAATGTTAAAATAGTGTTTAAAAGTCTATTTATTTGAAATTTGCATATTTCTGCAGTTCTTTGCTGTCACTTTCTCAGTTTCAAGTCCGAGCTCTGTTAAACATCACTGGACATTTAAAGAATAACTAGATACTAGTTTAGAACCAATCTTCTGATCCCACTCAATTTAATTTGCATTTTTAAAGTGACTTTTTGGTGAGCACAAGGTAGAAACACAGCTATCCTAGAAAAATATCTGAAGATATTTTTGGAGAAGGAAGATTTGGAGATTATGAAGTTTGATCTTCAACTCCAGAAGAACACAATAAACAGAAGCAGTACTCTTCCAAGTTGCATTGACAAGACACTTTTGGTCTTGAATCAAGAAGGAAGAAAAGCAGGCAGGAGCCACCTTCCCAGTTCTACAAGTCAACACTAGATATACACTCTATGTGTCTATGAGCATCTGTGATCCTTGCTAAGAGGATCAGGCCCACAAATATATTTAATAATAGTTATTGACTATTGCAGCTGAGGAGTAAAACCATTTAAGTTTTGATTTGAAGTATGTTTGTATACTTTAAGACTGTTTAAAAACAATGTGAGATGTTTTTCATGTTTATTTCTGGAACAAAAATCCTGAAATGCATGTTTGTTTGTGTACCATCTTATGGTTTTGTTGCGGTTTATTTTTACTTCTTTTTACTGCAACTCCTTACGCTGTTGTTCCAGCATAAGTTGTGAAAACAGGAACTTACAGTTGTAAATAAACAAAGCCTTCTGACCCACTTTAGAAATTCCATCTCTTTCTGATAGCTCACAATTATGCATGTGCAATATTCAAATGATAGAGCTTCACACAGACCAGTCATTTGTCAAAGAAGCTCAGGAGACCTGTAGGGTACAGAATGTTGCTTATCATGAAACTGAAAATTTCTGACATCTGTCTTTGGTATAAAAGTATTTTTTGTGCAGAACAAAATTCATGGAATAGCTGAAGCTATTGATACATGACTGTTGCAGATTGTTCTTGCAAAGACTGAGATCCTTTTTTTACACACTTCAGAAGGTTTGGGTCCATATCTGACAGATACCAATTGGAATCCCCTAAGATTCCAAGCACAAAGAAGTGCTTGGAAAACTTTCAAGGCCTAAGGTATAGTGTTCTAGGCTAAAGCCTTGCTTGGTAGATTAGCCAGAAACTTTTCAACGAAAATAAATATGTCACATTTACAGCACAAACTGAGAATGAATAGTACAGAGCTGTGGATAGGACACTAGTGTGGAAGTAACAGAAGAGACACTATACAGAGTTCTGCTGTTGTTAGAAACTCTTCAATGCCTAAAGTCTGAGTTAGCTTGAATATGCTTCCATCTGTAAAATAATATGATATGCATTGATACTAAATACTATTTCTCAATTGGTGTACCTCTGGATTAGTGTTTTTATCTGTTCATTTGGATGGATTTGCAATACTAGGTGAAGGAAGTTGTTGAGATTGAAAGTCTTGCAAAAACTGACTTAACCTTAGTAGCCTCATCAGCAGAAAATTACAGGTTTGTAAACCAAAGCTTACTTTCCCCTCTGACATCTTGTTTCAAATCCATCCTGAAGGATAGATAAAACAACTTTAGATGTCATCAAGGAGGCATCTGAAAAAATGTGAGATAACAAGGATAAAATATGTTGGTCCTCTGCCATATGTCCTGCACTTCTAGAGGGGGCATTGTACAAGCAGTGGAAGACATAGTAGGAGTAAGGTGGTAATAGAAGAATATGGCCTTTTTCACAGTGAGATCTTGTAGCAGTTTCTTTTCTGAACAGTTTCCAATTAATTGTTGAATAAAGAGACTGGTTCTGATGGGTAAATCACTTGGAGTGAAGGCAGAAGATTGATGTGTCCTAGCCTGGCGGTGTAGAAAATTATTATTGAGTGTGGCAGCTTCATGATCTGTATTTGGGTAGGGTATTTTTAATGGTTCTTTTACTACAAATGCCTACATTTGCAATTGCAAGCAGAATAGTTTTTCTTTCAGTGCTGTCACATCTCACTGAGAGGTCTTGTTATGTGCATGGTTATAAAATGTGTTTGCAATCACGAACAGCAAAATGTGATCATTACACATTGTGATTTCATTAATTAGATGGAATCTTTTTTGAGTTGTCCCTTGCTCCCTATCAAAATAAATTACAAGACTGTAATGATCCACTGTGGTAAGGTGAATAACTACTTCATGGCAGGTGTTGAATCAAGCTGAGAATGATTGCAACCTAAATGCAAGTATTTGAAACACTGGGTTATAATCTCTTAGTAAATGGAATAATGTGAAGATTTTGCCCCAAAATCAAGAGTGTGTTTTATATGAGTAAGAGGATTCTTATGTTTCATTATTGACCAACCCCTCACTCTTCCCAAAAAAAACCCTACAGCTAAAAGGGAAAGGGTTGTAAAGGAGCTAAATCCTGTGAATTTACTATAGAGCAACTCTATGGGATGGATGGAATATTGCAATCCTGGCTGCATGTGACCTTCCAGTTAACTGTGCTCTGGAGCAGCTAGCTTCCAAGGCAGGAGACACAGCAGTTGGGAGTTGGCCAAATGTTGCAGCTTGCTGACCCTGCTAGTGCCATTACTGTGTCCTCTGCAGTAATAGCAGGAGATCAACCCTATTCCACCTGGGGACTTTCCCATGCCAGACAAGTCTCTAAGGAAGTAATTAAACTACAACAAGCTTTGTAGTAACTTGTATTTTAACTTTTTAAACTCATGATTGAAAAGGTCTAACTTTTAAACTCATGATTGAAAAGGAGGTAGAATACTGATGATTTCCTCTATAACAGTAAGGAGATTCACTTGGTTAATTTTTTTTCCCAGGTCTTGAAAAAGTACTAAACTTTGTAAACATTACAGATAAAAATTGTAAATATTAGTTGTTTATGCAAAAAATATGCAAAGCTGTGCCTTTATTAAGTTATAAGGTAGAAATAATTAGTGTTTTTTATTGTTATTTAAATATATTAAGTAAGTGACCCAAAGCTTTTGCAGAGCAAATGTAGTGAAGAAATTTATTCTTGAAATACTGCTACTCTTTAGGGACTCAATTCTCTGCAGAGCTGCAGGTGTTCCCATTGTGTGGTCACTGAGGTACCTCATGTGTGGGCTTACAGCATGTCTTGAGCATGACTTTTCTCATGCCTTGTATACCTGATAAGTATTAGTGGGAAGAGTAATTTACTCTTTGAATCTGTGTGTCTTTTGGTGGCCAGAAGAATAGTTTCAACTTGGCAAAAAATGATCTTGTTTGCTTGCAGAATATAATTTCTAGCAGAATTCTATTTGAACACTTCTTTTGCATATTGAACATTTCTCTTCTGCTACCAGTGACTGTATATCTGAACTATGGGAAAGTAGCTAGGGAAGGGAAGAAGCAAGGATGTACAAGAAAAAAAAATCTTAGTGGCTCTGTGGAAGGTGTCCTCCTGGTGGAGGACAGAATGGTAATGTCACTTTTCATCAAGAAAGACAAAAATGTGAACACATGGAGTACTTTGTGCTTTCATTACCAGTATCCTGATGTTAGGGCTGTGTCATGTTTCAGTTAATTTCTAACTTGTGGCTCTTTAGGTGACATTTCCAACAGATTAATCTTTGTTGCCTGGAACACTTTACAGTGTGAGTTTTGTTTGGGTATTTTTGTGTTGTGTATGGTGTTTTTGTTGGTTTGGCTTTTTTTTTTTTTTTTTTTTTCCTGTCCTGTTTTGCAGCTATACGTGACATACATATGACCTTATAAAGTTTTTGCTTCTGTGTAAATCTAGCAAGGAAAAAAGGGGATCTTCAAACAAAGAAGTAACTAGTGATTTCAGATTCATGCATCTGGTAAGACTAGCTGTTGTTCGAGCTTGTCGTATAACCAGACAACTGAAAATTAAAGGACAAAATAATGACCAATTTTACTTCTTCTGAAAATTGAACTGCGTGTGTATGTGCTCAGAATGATTACTATTATTATGCTCATTATTATTTGTAGTCATGTCTTTCTATAGCTGCATTTTGTTGTCACGTGCATGTGCATGTATTGGTTTGAGTATTGGTTTCAGATGAAGACGTGTTCTCTTAGGGGGACATTTTCGTTATACCTCCCATCACTGCTCCTAAAAAGAAGCTTAAAGGATGTTGGCTGTGGTTACAGAACTCAGCTCATATTCTGAGAGATTCTTCCAAAGTTTGCAATGGTCCAAATCCACATCTTTCTCTTCTCAGATAGCAGAGCTCCAGAAATGGGTATAATTTGGCCTAAAAGAGCATGTTTGGTTCAGTGCTTTGCTCATTTAATTTCTTCTGTCCCAAACCACTTCAGTGAGCTTCAGTTTACTCATGCGAGATATTCTATCCTTGTGGTGGAGAAATTTACCCACTTTTGATGTGGAACAGATACTGAAAACCAACTGCCAACATGTGTTTGTATAAATACATATGCTGGTGTAGTGATCCCCTTGTAAATATCTGTAGTTGAGAACCTTGTTGGATTTTGAAAGCTTCTCAGAGTACATGGAGAAGGATCTTTAACAGTACTCTAACTTGCAAGACAAACACTCCAAGTGCAGAGATATTTTTGATACTTTAAGAGAAATGTCACAGTTTTCCTTAACCCAGCATTTTAGGTTAGACAAGCAATTCAGCAATATGTCATCTCAGTAATAACTCAACAGCACAGCAGTATGTGTTTTCCTGGAGCAATTGTATGTTTTTTTGGTTTTTTTGTTTGTTTGTTTGTTTGTTTGTTTGTTTTACATTTCAGGCAGATTTTCAAATTCCGGTACCTTAAGCTTATCATCTCAGTTGCTAAGTCACAATATCTGTTTGAGTTGTTTTTTACAGGTACTGAATATCTCCCATGTAGGTTGGTGGGACTGTCAAAGTCCTTAATTTCTATATCTTATCTCATTACACTGTATCTGTTGATGGCCTTCTGAGTCAGATTCTGTTGAAGCTTCAGCAGTAGCAGTGGGCTTCTTGCATGAGATGCTTTCTATGGTAAAGGTAGTACTGTTGTAACTGATGCATTCAGTTGGTGCAAAATTTGAGAGCTCTTGAAGAGCTAGTATGAATTAATGAAAGCGTTAAAACTCTAGCAGCATTACAGCAGTTATAGATCAATGTGTGTCAGCTCACAACTGACCCAAGAAAGACCTACTATGTGGTTTATTGTAATTTCCTGCAGGTCCTGAAGATGTCCTGATTAAAGATGGATCTGCCAGTTTTGTGTAGCTTTTGAGATCTGATGAAATGAGAGCAAAACGGAAGAGATACCTGACAATACATAGCCATATTCAGTGTCTGATTGCCAACCTGAGGGAGGAGAATATCACATAAGAGGAGCTGAAATCAATAAAATCAACACTTCCTTGTTCCTATATGTGTCATTGCTCTTCAGAGTGCTTTTTGTCAGTCTCAGCAAACACAAGTTCGTTGTGGAACACTACTGTGAATAATTTATTTTTTTTTTTTTAAATTGTGTGTAAACAGTACAGGGTTTGTGACAGTTTTTAGCTTAAAATGAGGAAACCCTACCTTTAAAATGTTGAGAAGCACTGGGATATGATCTATGCTGGAAGCTCTGATACTCTTTTCTGTTTATGTCAGAGTAGTATCTGGCAGATGCAGATCACAGCAGATATTTAACGTTGCCCTTGCAACACTGAAGCAGAATGGAAGTAAGGCGGTGGAATTTTGGAGTGGAGCCTGGTGGTATATTTTGTTTCCTTTCTTTTTCTAAAAAAAAAAGCCCCTAAAACAAGACCTTAAACCTGATTAGTGCAGCTTCAAATTGAGATGTTAGCCAATCATCAGCTTCATTGGTGGTGAAGATAACACCCATCTACATGAATGTTACAATGTGTATGTGCAGTAGACAGGCTGAACTCCCTGAGAATGTGCTGTAATAAAGAAAAAAGTGCATTTTAAAGGGTGATGATGGGAACTTGCATAGTGTAAACACGAGCATTTCTACCTGTAGATTACAGACACAAGGCATAAATTGCATGCATACAGCCTCTCATATGTAGTTTTGTGCCCATGTGCTTGGAGCTACAGTAGGGACCCTTGTTATTAGATGCTCAAGTGTAAGCTGGGATTCTCCAGTGATTTCAGTGTGTCTGTGATACAAACCTGAAAAAATAAATTCTATTAATAAAAGAAAGTCCAACGAGTTACTGGAGTTGGAGGAAAATGGAAATTCTGGTGGTTTTTTTTTTTGTTGCTTGTTTGTTTTTCTTTTAACTCGCATATGCTTGTAGAAGCTGTGCTAGAACATCTGCCTTGTATGTACTGCTTGAAATAGCAAAAATTGTCTTCTTACTTGGAAAGCAACCTCTGGTTTTGTATTGTACAGAGTGGAGGTCAGTGTAAGAGTAAAATGAGTGCCGTGCCTTGGAATGAATCACAGTTTTGAGGGATCAGTTCTGTCTGCTCATTTTTGGTTTTGGCACTTACCATTTTCCTCCCATTCAAATATGCGGGAGGAATCAAATGTCAAAATCTTCACTATGCATGATATATAATTTCTCTCTTGTATGTCAGTGGGAGGAACATGAGCCCCCAAAATGATTATGTGCATACTGGTAAAGAATACATCATTGCATATTTTAATGTCAGTTGTGGGAAATGCAGATAGAGTAAAATATCGTTGTCACCTTTCCCCCCTCTGAGTTTCTGGTTGTGTTTTCCCATGCACTCTTGCAGAATGCCAGATATCCAGAACTTTTATTCAGTATTGGTCCTGGACAAAGAAAAACTCTGGACACAGACGCACATCAGATGCACCTGCCTGATCCAGGTCTATGTTCACAGCAGGAAACCCGGAATTTGTAAATAGAGCTTTGTGTACTTTAAAGAATTTGCAAGTCACTAAAAATATTCCCTGACACAGGCAGTGATAACATGCCCACTTTACAGTTGGAAAAATAGAATCATGGAGAGGTTAAAGGCCTACTCATACTATACAGTGGGTCCGTGGCAAAATTTACAGGAGCTCACAGCTCCACAGCTATATGATTCTTAAGAACAACTGAGATTCAAGTAATTGCAACCTTTTAGCATTATTTATATTTGCAAATAAGTTGTTGGTTTAAATTTTGGTGTAATTTACAGAGTGAATCCTGAAGTCAGAGGAAACAAAGTAGATGAAGTGTGCGGGAGACACCAAACTGGACATGAGATAAATGTTCTACATCCCAGCAGCACAGGCTGCAAAGAGTTAGCAGGTTATTTCCTGAAGTTCCTTTGGCCAACTCTTGTGTAGACCTTAGGAGGATATTGTCAAAGCCTTGTCCAACAAATAATGCCAGAGAAGTTGGGGGCCATGATATGGTTAATCTGGTCTGCTATCTATGCATTATTCCTTGTGCACACACAAGGATTGTGGAGAGTAGAAAATGGGAGCTCTCTTCTTGTGGACTCTGGGTTTTATGCTCTGCCTTGTCTGTGTTTAGCTGGCTTGCACACTGTGCTGCCTTGTTGCTGTTTGTGTGCTTGGTTTTAGACACAAACTTTACAGTCTCGCTGAGACAAGGTTGGTCACTCCAGGCTGCATGTGTAGTTTGTAGTAGGTGATCTAAGTAAACCATGAGGAAACCTCCATCTATTGGTAGCATGAAGCAGGACAGAAATCTGTTCTGTGCCTCCTTACGTCTTGTTTAAAAGAGTGATTCTGAACATGTTTTGTGGACGGGGCCTGACCCAAAGCCTATTAGTAAGGAATGAAATTCCAGCATCTACTTCAGTGGGCTTTGGATCAGGCATTATGTATCTGTTCTTACTCCTAGCTCAGTCTCTGGGAGTTTCGCCAAGGATTCATTGGGAATTGTTTGAGTTCACTGGGACGAGGACTGGGTCCAAGATGAGCAGACACAACGGGAATGAACAGTTTTCTTGACCGTTTCTAATTCTCTCTCAAGGCTCCAAAGCAATGCAAAATGGTGTAAAACAGCATAAATAATTACATATCCTAGGAACAGTGATGAGAATTCTAATACACACAGTTTTATTGAATGTTATCAAGGTTCTCTAGTAGTTAATTTGATTACATGGGCCTCAATGAATACTTTCTTCTCTGAAAGTGATTTACAAAGTGTTTTAATACGAAGAGTTTCCAAAGGCTCTTGTATGTCAAAGTAGAACTATTAATCTTTATATTAGCATTTTGAAAAACAGCATATGCTGCTTGATTAGCTCATATTTGTTTTCATTCTTCTTTCCTACAGAGGATTATTGTTTTGATCTTTTTTTTAGCATATTGCAGCCCTTTTTTACGTACAGGAGTAATGTTTATAAACTGGAATTAATCTGGCTTTTCACTGGTGTAAAGAGGGGCTGAAGCCCACAGAGAACATTGAAAAACCTCAAATGTGAGTTTAATAATTTTTATCTTGTGAAACGCATAATTGGTATGGCTAACATGCCATATGTATGACCAACTCTGTCCAGCTCTTGCCTGTGATGATTGTCTCACAGACTCCAGCAGGACCAATCAAGTGAGATGGTTTTCTGCATGCTGCCTTTGCTAACAAGAATTGTATACTAGTTCAAACAGAACAGGGCAGAAAGTGTTGTCCTGGTGGGCAGATTACAGGGTTTGCCTTGGAATACAGATATGGTGTTGGGTTTTTTCATGATTTTAAGTACCTTTAAAGCAGGCTGTCTAAATAGGAAGGTAATAGACACTCCTTTATGTGTGTCATATTACTGGAATTCCTTGTGTGTCATGGTGGTTTTTTTACTATAGATTGGGAGAGTATTCATTATTGACATTTCTGCAATCTCTGTCTGTTCGTGCAATAAAAAACACCTAAATAACTAACACAGCATCAAACTGATGACACTTTCAGCTGCTTGGGATTGAGAGTGGGCCTGGAAGTTGTAAACAGTGTGCTCTGACAAGCAGAGGCAAAAAGAAATATAATGAACATTAATAAGCACATGTATGATGAGATTGCATCAGGAACTGCAAGGTAGTGTTGCAGAAATTACTAGAAATGTCAGAGTAGAGAGCTGCACTTGTTCTAAAGTAAATTTAAGAAGTACCAGTCTCGATCACTGTAATTAGGACTATTGACTTGTTCTGAGATTTGCAGTGTCATTAATTTAGGTCTATATTGCTAGGTGAGAACAGCTAAATTAGACATTGTTTTGTACTGCTTCATAGTATTTCTGCTAGGAAGAAAATAAAGAACAGAAACCACCTAGTCAAGGATTAGCTGCCCATTATAATTCTGATACCATGTAAAAGAAGGGATTTCAGAGACATTATCTCTTTTATTAAGCAATATCATGGGGCACTCCCATTATGCATTAATAATTTGGATTCTAGAGAGCCCAGTCATGATGGAGGCCTTAGCACAACAGTTATATCTTCAGCTTCAGAAGAACATCTGATTCCTGGCAGCCCCTAGCAAGCTGCCTTGATGCCATCAGAGCCGCAGCTGGAAACAGTTGTCTGCAGCTAGGCTTGCTGAGGATGACCAGGTGGAACCTGAGTGAGTGGTAGCCCGTGAATGGTAGCCCATAAGTGGTAGCCCCATCTGTTGAGTATACAAGGGAACCCTACCTGGTGGGTTGCATTTTTAAGCATGCCTTGTTTTATTTCAGGTTTCTGTTGTGTATATCTATTGCCTTTTATCTGCACAGTTTTTTGGTGACTGTGCCTTCCCATTCAAATGCTGGTTGTCACTAGTCTGCTCTGTCCTAACTTCTGGCTTCCTGCCCTCTCAGCTCTTGTACTTTCTTCTGATCTTGTTTCATCTGAGTCATAATGCATTTCTTTCTTAACCTTCATTCCTTTTCATCTTCATCCTCAAATATTAGATAAGTTAAATCTGAATATGAATGTATACTTGCACATAAATCTGAAAGATATATTATTATTACAGTGTGGAACTTGACAATAAATAACATATGTGCATTTCCCACCATTTCAGGGAAATTTAGGTGACTTGTGTTAGCACACTAGCTCATATTTGGTTAAAACAAGCACTTTACCTAACCCATTGACCCTAGTTCCAGTCCTTGTTCCCTGGAGGATTTGGGTCTGGCTCGGCAAACACCATATAAAGGGGTAATCTGCTCCCCTCTGCCAAGAGAGTGCTGCCTTAGTCTGACAGTCATCTACTTAACTGGCTTTTTAAAAAGCACAGAAATGCATGTTGGGTTGGGCCTGCTAATGGTGCATAGAATTTTTCCTCTAGTAAGCCCTGAAATGGTTTTTAACAAAGCGTGAGGATTGTTATTTTTGCAGAGCATCTGTGCAGCCAGCAAAGTAATGGTGGGTGAATTCCCACATCCCCAGATTTTTCAGACTGGAATTTTCTACACCCATAAACCTTTGAATTGCTCACAAGGCAGCAACACAGCACGTTGCAACTGGTGTTGTAGACTCACTAAAACTTCTGGGATGCTGCTACAGATCCCACAGCCTTTTGGCTGACCCATCATTGGCTACATACAGCAGGGGTAGCCAGCTTTTGTACAGGAGCCACTGTATTCCCAAGGAGGTATTTTGGGCAGACCAGATACAGCAATGTTTATGCACTTGATTTTAAGAAACCTTCCAGACCCTGTCTGTTCCATCTTTCCCTTTTCTGTCCCTCTCCAAGCAGCAACATTCAGCCATGCTTGCCATGTGCTGGCCATGTGGTCAAGGCTGGATACAGCTGGTTTGTGGGCCACCTCTTGCCTGCCTCAGGGCTGCCACTTGGCATTCCAAATCTTCTCAGCATTTCTTGCAGGGTGCCCATAGCTGCTGTATGCAAGAACTTTACTCAACTGTGACCAAAACCCTGACACCATATAGGATTTTCATTCACAGTATGAATTTAGTGCTATGCCCTGTCACTTAATTAGCTGTTATTTATTTTTACAGCATGCATAATGCAAAGACTTATTTTGGTTGTGTAAGGGACTTCAGTTTGCTGTAAATCCATAGGGAAGAGGGAAAAAATCCCACATTTACAAGAAATAATAAAGTGCTTTTGTTTCCCTAAAATTATTACTATTTGAAATGTGATATGCCAGATCTGGCTTATTGCAGTGAAGGCTGCACTGGGACTTAACAGTTATTTACTATGTGATTATTCAGAGTTGCTTTCTTTTTAGCCAGTTGTTAACATTTTACATTTCTGGGGCTTGAGTGGGATACTGCATCACACTTGGTTCTAGCTGCATTGCAATAATCTCTGTGACACGGTGCCAGGAAGACCTATAAAATCAGCTGTCGCTTTCATTAAAGCCATTACAAAGGCCTAGTTTGTAGTGCCCCCAATAATAATTCTGATAATTGGTTGTTAATTTGAATTACTCACCGCATGACTATCTTGATAGGGGAAACATGTATATATGTTCAGTCAAGCAAAATAAGCATATTTTCAGAAATAACACTTTCCATTTGGGTAATTTGCCAGATGTTGTAGTACTGTGCAGTAGCAATGGATTTATAATCCTTCTTGTTCAGTGGGAGCAGGATACAGTAAATATGACATCATAGTTTAGATACCTCCTTTTAATGACGTATATCTACATGTTCAGTCTTACAAGGTGGTGAGCACAGCTTTTTTAATACTTGACAAGCTGCATGCTCCACTTGTGAAGACAGTTTTCCGGCAGAGGATGAAGAGTGCCTTCAAATTCCTGTTTTTCTCTGATCTTTAGGTCTTCCATACAGCCAGAGCAGTAGCAAGCAATTTGGTCTTCTCCATATTGCGAAGCACTGCAATTGCATGATGTACATTTGTAAAGTTTCAGTGGAGGTAAAATATAACCAGATGAGTTCACTGTCTACTTGGGGGCACAGTGTGGATAAAAGAAGCAACACTGAGTGGAGAAGATATTAAATCTTCAGTTTCTTGCTTCTGAATCCTGGTTTCGTGGCAGTTCATCCACTGTGGGGTGCTGTAGTCAAGGCTCAGCAGGCATTAAAAGAGCACTGCTGAGGGGAGCAAGGTTGTAGTGCTTTTGAATTATTAACAATGGTCTTTGGGAGCTACGTGCTAGAACCACTTAATAGTTAGATAAACAAGCGTACTTCACCTTTGCCTTGTTTTGTTTGGAGAAGCCTGTCTTTCCCTCTAACAGCACTGAAAGAAGGGGAAAAGAGCTTTATTTAAGTTAACAATGAAAAATGTGTGATGCATAAGGCCCATATGGTATAGGTCTACCATGACCCTCTACTGAATGGCATTAAACTCAGTTGGGTAGTACATTTCAACTTGCAAATGAGGTTATTTCTTGTGTTCAAGTGGTGAGAAGCAAGTAGGAAAGGGCACTACATTGCTGTAGAGTACAAAAATGTTCACATATTTATTATAATATCAATATTCAACTAAGAAATGGAATAACTGATTTGGCTCTTTAAATAACACCACACATATAGGGAGGTTGGGGGAGATGTTTCTTTGGTCTCCAGCTGCATGTTCAAAACATGCTGGACACGTGAAAAAAAAAAAGAAAGAAATACAAGCAATTCTACAGGTAATTCATTTATTATAGGAAGGAAGATTAGTCAAGCTGTGGAATGGCTGAGGTATTCAAAGCCATAGAAAAAGTGTTTTCTCAGCTACCAGTTTCAGTTTTCCTGAGTACTTTGTCTTTTATCAACTTATTTAGCTATGATTTGCAGTTAACAAGATTTGTTCTTCTCTGTATAATCTCATTGTATGATCTTATTAAACCTTTTCAACCCCTTTTTCCTTGGCTGGGTTATTCCAGATCTCTCTCATTCCTCGATAATGATGAGTGATACCACGTGAGCTGATCACAGAGAAGGTGGGAATTTATTTGCTATTCCAAAGTAAAAATACAAGTAAATATAAATCACAGAAATGTCTAACCTTGACAATAACTTTATTTTCTTTGATTCTGTTGTACATCTTTCTCTTTTGAAGTCTCAGCAAATAAACTGTAACAAAAAGATGTGAAGATATTTCAGGGAACTGCAGTTGCTAATTGATGGCAATTTACAAAGCCTGGATTCCTCACCAGGAGTGCTGGCTAACAGTTCATTCAGTGTGCTGATTGGATTTCACTTCAAAATGTGCCAATTTTGAATTCCTTGGTGCATGAGATCATCTATCAATTAAGGAAGTCACAAACTCCTTAGGGTGATCTAACCTCAATATTTTGTGTAGCCACAACATCGCCAAGCAGGGAGAATCATTAGTTCTATGCTCTACTTGAGATGCGAATTGGAGAGAGTTCAGCAGTGAATATGTGCATAGGAGTTAAAGTCCTTCCATTTGGCTATCCTGGCTCCAGAGGACAGCTAATCCAGGTGCAGACACAGGATGTAGGAGTGACATATTTGCCCACTCCTCTAATTGCTGAAATTCAAGCCTAACTTTTTAATGAAAAATCAGCGCAGTGGTTCTAAATTTCTGGTTATATATTGGCTTTCAAATATTGGTTTGATAAGTCCTACTTGTTTATTACAATGTGGGGGAAAAAAAAAAGTCACTTCAGGAGACATAAGGTCTTTTTTTTGCAGATACTTTTACAAAATATTTGTACCTTGCAAATACTGTTCATGGTGCAGTTTTGAAAAGAGTAGAGTGAACATGGTTTGGGGTTGCAGAAAGTGCACTCATGCTCTTCTAGAATAAATGAGGTGTCACTGCAAAATACCAGCTACAACAGGGGCACTTTTAGCCCTGTCTGGGGTCTAGTGCGTGGTCAGAAATTATTTATATGAATATTCTCACAGAGCATGCAAGCAGTGGAAGTTACTGCTGACAGATATTTGGGCCTGCCATTGCTGAACATTAATCTAAGCACACCTCTTTATCCATACATATCTAATATGCAAAGTACCTACAACATCTTCTCAGTTCAGATCACTTGCAACCACTGCACACTTTCATATTGCCAGTAACATTTTTTCGTGGTTGTTATTAAATTGTATTTAAAATTTGAGGATTCAGTCTAAGCAAATAATTTTTTAGCTTGGTGTGCAGGGATGTAACTGTCATGTCTTACTGATGCTAATGCAAGTCAGGTGGCTAATACCCTGCACAGCTCACTGAAGATCCTCCCCTTGATGCCTTGTAAAATTGCTTTTCATTGAAAGTGCATTCGAAATTCAATTTTCTGTATACGGTTATTGATTCAACAGTCTTAATATAGATATTAAGCTTGTCACTGAAGAGAAATCAGAAAGTCAAACAGGGGTTTTAAACAAAATCTCATGCAATAAAATATTAAACTCTACCTGATCTCTCGAACCACAGAATCACAGAATGACAGGGGCTGGAAGGGACCTCTAAAACCCATCTAGTCCAATCCCCCTGCCAGAACAGGATCACACAGAAACACATCCAGGTGGTGAGTATCAGGCCCAGTAGTCCTTCTTTCCTAGTTGGCTGATTCACCATTTGCATCAAGAAGTTATCATTGATGCACTAAAGGAACTTCCTGGACTGTGGCTGGCTGCCTGAGTAGCCCTTCCGCAAATACCTGGATAGTTAAAATCCCCCATGAGAACCAGGGTCTGTGACTGTGAGGCTACTGTCAGCTACTTGTAGAACACCTCAACTTCCTCATCCTGATCAGGTAGCCTGGAATAAACACCCACAACTGTATCACCCATGCTAGCCTTATCCCTTAATTCACACCCACAAGCTCTCAACTTGTCCCTCATCCACCCCTAGATAGAACTCTAGACATTCTAGCTGCTCCCTCACATAAAGAGCAACTCCACCCTCTCGCCTTGCTGACCTGTCTTTCCTAGAAAGGACACAGCCATTCATGACCACATTCCAGTCACATGAGCTGTCTGTCCCACCACGTCTCTGTAATTGCCACCGGATCATAACCCCTTGACCACACACGGATTTCTAACTCTTCCTGTTTATTCCCCATGCTGTGTGTGCTGAGCACACCCATTTTGGCCTGGTGGAGTGGAAGGCTTTCTGGTCTGCAATAACACTAGAACACTGCTCCAGTAGTACAAACCCAGGAACAACTCCATCTCTCTTCAATTCTAGTTTAAAGCTCTATGAACGAGCCCTGCTAGTTCTTGTCCTTGAACCCTTTTCCCCCTGCAAGATAAGCCTTTCTCACATGCTACCATCAGTCCTGGTGTCCTATAAAACCAACCATCATCAAAGATCCCAAAACCCTGCCTGTACCACTAGTCTCAGAGCCAGGTATTCTGGCTGGATTCTTCTACTCCATTCCATACTGTGGTGGGGTACTGCAAATAAGGAGTTAAAAATAACCTGAGCCCCAGACTCTTTCACCAACCTTCCCAAGGCCTTGAAGTCTCTCTTCATTGCCCTTAGATTACAGGATGCTGCTTCCTTCCCACCTGCCTGAAAGATCAGTAAGGGATAACAGTCATCTCAATACACCGTGCTGGGGAGTTCTCTAGCCTCATTCGGTCTCCAGGAAGACTGCAGACTTTCCTACGATGAATGTCAACCCTGCATATTGGGCCCTCTGCTCCTGCCAGCAGCAAGCCTCCAACAACCAGAATTCTCCTATTCTTTCTTGTGGAAGAGGCTGCTGTGTCTGCTCGACACCTGCCATGGCCATGACCCTGCCACCTCTCACCCCCTCCATTTAAGCATCTGTCTTACACCTGACAGGTAGGGGATGCAGGGGCTTCACGATCCTGCCTCTCAACTTCTAGTGCTCCATATCTGTTGTGGAGGGGTAACTGGGAAGGTGAAGGAGGCTGGGCAGGGGTTCACCTACCTCCCTGAGCAGGGACCTGTATCCATTCACCTCCTTTACTTAGGCCACTTCCTTCTGCCTAGTGACCTCCTTCTCCTTCTGCCTTGTGGTAGGAAGCATGAGGCTCCTCTGACTCCTGGTGTCTGTTAGAGACTGAAGAGTATAACTCCATCAATCTATTTCCCTTTCACTTTCTCAAATGCTCCCTTGTCTTCCTGTCCCTTAGCGCATGCAGTTGTATTTTGCACTATCCTCTGGTACTACCAGTAAGCTCACACATTCTCTGCAGCCAGTGTTCTGGACAGCTGCGTTCCTGCAGTCTGGAACCTGCATTGTCACTTCAGTTTGTGGAGGCTCTGTCTGGATTCCCACCTCCGCCGCGGCCGGGAGCAAGAGCAGGGTCCTCTGCCGTGTGGAGACCCTTATGCCTAGACATACCCAGGCTGCTGGTGCTGGCTCTTCACGTTCCAGCCGTGGGCAGCTCCTTGCTGCAGTACCCTGGCAATGCCCCACACTGTCTTACTCACGTGAGGGCAGCAGATCCTCCTCCTGTTCCTGTCTCTCGGCCCCCCATGTCTGGTAAAGTTTAAGCTTACCTATGACTAGAGCCAATGTAAGTGAGATCTCTGCAGAGCTGCCAGTGCTGTCTCTTCAAATGGCATTTGAAGAGCATTTCTCCATGGAAGAACGTAAATAGTGTGCATTATAGCTGGCTCTGCACCTAGACTATTTTGTCCTTTCGGTTTGGAACAGCCCAACTTCATCTGCATTTGCAGCTGTGAGTATTGCAGGATCAGACTTGGTTTCCCTCATTAAAAAAGAAAAAAAAATATGCAGAGGTGATGCTAACTAGAAGGATGTTTGTTTCCCAGCTGGTCAGCATGTTACGTCACATGGCACTTTTGTCTTTTCCCTCTTTCAACCATGCAGTTCTATTACTGCTCCCTGCCTTTGAGTAGACACCATTTCTGCTGGTTGTGCTCTGCTAAATTTAGCTCTGCAGATTTGTTAGGGCTGTGTTGATGATTAGTAGATGGAGAATGGTCGTTAAATTAGAGCTATTAGACTAGTAATATAGTGTGCAGCTACTGGAAGATGAACAACAAAACTGGCATTTTAGCTTTCTGCAGACCATACTGCTCCTCTCCAAGGGAGGCTGTAGAGGAAGTAATAAGTTAATCTGCACACCTGTGTCTTGTGATGGTCAGTGTCTGGTACTGGAGACAAAATTATCCTTACAACTACATAACAGGTTGGGTTAGGTGCCTCTTTTCAGTGGACACTAGAATAGGCATTCCTGTAGTTTTTTGTGGAACTTGAGGAAGTTTCTAGCTCTGGAAAGAAGATCCTTCTTTCTGAGCTCCCCAAGCCCTTTTATGGGTCTGGTGAAAGCCATAGGTCTACAAATGATATGATGCAAATGAGTTTTAACTTCTACAGCACAATACTTCAATATTTATGCTCCTGTGCTTTCTGCAAGTGTGATGTGGTTTTGTTTTTTTCAGATGAGCTGTGGCGATATTATTTACTATTCTGCAAAGCAGGGATGCTGCTTGTGTTGTTTTTTAAGAATAATGGGTTGGGAGTAATAGTCTACAATTACCTACTTTTGTAAGACAGCAACATCGGTACAAAACTCTCTACTGTCCTATCCGTCTGTGTCAGGCTTAAGTTAACAGAGTTACTTATGAGTTTTGAGGGGAGGACCCTGTCATAGTTTCTGGCATTGAATTTTACAATGTGACACTCCAGAGATGGAAAGGACAAAGATGCAAACGTAATGATTTCTGTCAGGGAGTTAAATTTGTGAATGATGGTTTGAGGTTATGTGGACTTCAGTAAGACCTTTGACACTGTCTGCCATAGCAAACTCCTGGCCAAACTGGCAGCCCATGGCTTGGACAGGGGTATTCTGTGCTGGGTTAGAGGGCCAGGTCCAGAGAGTGGTGATGAATGGAGCCACATCCAGTTGATGGCCACTCACTAGTTGTGTGCCCCAGGGATCAGTGCTGGGTTCAGTCTTGTTTAATAATTTCATTGGTGATCTGGATGAGGGGATTGAGTCCAACATTAGTAAGTTTGCAGACACCACCAACTTGGGAGCATGTGTTGATCTGTTAGAGGGCAGGAGGGCTCTGCAGAAGGACATGGGCAGGCTGGACAGATGGGTGCAGTCCAACACCACAAGTTTTAACAAGTCCAAGTGCTGGGTTCTTCACTTTGGCCACAACAACCCCATGCAGTGCTACAGGCTGGGGACAGAGTGGCTGGAGAGCAGCCAGGCGGAGTGGGACCTGGGGATACTGGTTGACAGCCAACTGAACATGAGCCAACAGTGTGCACAGGTGGCCAGGAGAGCCAATGACATCCTGGCCTGTATCAGGAATAGTGTGGTCAGCAGGACCAGGGAGGTCATTCCATCCCTGTACTCAGTGCTGGTTAGGCCCCACCTTGAGTACTGTGTCCAGTTCTGGGCCTCTCAATTTAAGAAAGATGTTGAGGTGCTTGAATGCGTCCAGAGAAGAGCAACAAGGCTGGTGACGGGAATGGAGCACAACCCTATGAGGAGAGGCTGAGGGAGCTGGGGTTGTTCAGCCTGGATAAGAGGATGCTCAGGGGAGACCTTATTGCCCTCTACAACTACCTGAAAGGAGGTTGTAGCCAGGCAGGGGTTGGTCTCTTCTCCCAGGCATCTAGACACAGAACAAGGGGACACAGTCTGGAACTGCACCAGGAAGGGTTTAGGCTGGATGTTAGGACGAACATTCGACACTGGAATGGGCTGCCCAGGGAGGTGGGGGAGTCACCATCCCTGGAGGTGTTTAAGAGGAGGCTAGATAAGGCACTTAGTGATATGGCTTAGTTAATTAGAAGGATTAGGTGATAGGCTGGACTCGATGAAGGTATTTTCCAACCTGTTTAATTCTGTGTATGCATTTTTCCAGGTCCATACACAGCGCTCAGCTGGTACACATACAGGTTTAGCAGAAGAAGGTGTAGTAAACCTCTGATAGAGGCTGCTTTAGAGTTAGCAAGTCATGCAGCCCTTCTTCCTGGTTTCCTCAGTTCAGTTGCTTCTGTATTATTCTATTTTCTCTGTTTTGACACGGATTGAACTATATATAATTCCTCAGACTTTTCTGGCTAACTTTTCCTCTTCAGTCAAAAACTGAAGATATGTGACCATCTACTCGGCTGAACTCAAAGACTTGTTTCAGTGGATAACAGAGAGTAAGAGTAGAAAAGCCCTTGAAAAGTTACCTATCTGGTCCTCCTGACTTGTTTTGTTCAGCAATATTGAAGTGTGGGGGACGTTCTTTCATTTGTGACCAGATATTAAAAGCCACAGCTTTCAAAGTGGAAAGGATCTGAAGTCAAATTTGGGTGGAGCTGTTTTTCACTTACCCCCTGCACTCCTCACCCCACACAGAATGCATATCAGAGCTGCTTACTGCCATTTGCTTGCAAGCGGAGTTTATAAATCCCAGTAGTAAACTGTGACTAAGAGAGGAGAACCAAATAAGTGAAGAACTGGAAAATCAATCCATGAATATCCCCATTGACTTAAAGGTACAAACATTTGAAAAGGCAAATGTGGTCAGTACCACACATGCCACAGGGCAAGCATGGGTCAGTACCTGACCACAGAAATTGTTAATACACATGCCAATTGTCCACTTTCTCCCACACACCTTGTTTCTGAAGCTGCTACTGTGCATTAATTCTCCCCCATACATCTCAAATCTCAGTCTGGATTATTTTAAATATCAAATTTTCCACCAAGTGTAAATTTGGATTGGTTGAGTTTGGCAGGGGAGTATGCCAAGAAGGACTCNAACAGTTTAAACAGCTTAAACAGTCAGAACTTGGAAAACAGGGAACCTAACAACAGGGGAAATCCTAACCTCACCTAATACTCACAGACGTGATAGGTAGAGCGTTCCCGAGGAGAGGAGGAGAAAGAGTTTGCCTTGCCGCTGTGCTGTCGGCTGCAATGCACGCTACAAACACGTGGCCGCTGTGAAAGAGGTGCAAATAGACGTCCGGACCCGACGAAAGCAGCAGGAAAAAACGTAAACGATCCCCCATCACCCTCCTTAAATAGACTATTTTGAAGGGTGAAACTGGCCAATAGGCAGTAGTATCCATTGTTTTGGCCAATGAATTCAAAGTCCTGAGCCCAGGAGTCCACCCTAATGCTTTGAGGGACAGTACAAAACACCTGACTTGTTCATGTGGCATGGGGCTTTCTTCCTTCAAACTCCTGTTGCCTGCTCACCTGCAAACTCTCGGACCTTGCTACAGGAGGTAAAGAGCAGGAGTTTGAACTAATTTGGGCAGGTTTTATGCCCTACCAGAACATCTTTACACATTTAAAGGATATTTCTACTTGCTGTCCAACTGAAATAATACTTTATTGCTACATGGCTATGCAAGAAATCAACATGGTTTCAGGAGACCTGTTCTAAGAAGAGAACTTAATAGGAAGATTCTATTTTTCAGTGGAAAAAAAAAGAAACCAACAACAAACCCTCTGTTATGTTGTCAATATCTTTTTCAAAATACAGATTATGGTTTTGTACCACAACAGACATTTCAGAAGAACAGAGCAAATTGCTAGCTGTATCAGTGAATCTTTTAATATTTTTTAAAAAATAATTCTGGGACTGTTTAATTTTTGTAGAGAAAAAAATAGGCTTCATTTTGGAAAACCAAGTTGCACAGAGTACAAGTTCACATACTCATATTTTAACAAAGGCATTCTTCTCATGCTTGAAGCTTATTTAAACCCACCATTGAAGCCTGGATTTGTTAGATTGATGCTGGAATGGAAACTGGGAATAAGCCTAGGCCCTGATGCAGCCAAAGATCATTGATCTCAGGGAAAAAAAAAAAAAATCTCATCTAAATTTGGGCCACAGTAAACCCACTGTGAGCCAATATACATACACAATATTAATGAGACTTTTCCTGCTAACTGGGGGGATTTATAATTAATAACAATATATTTGGCCACTGTCTGTCAGACTAGAGGTCTTTCTTCTACTGGCTAGAGGAAAATTTTTTTTTTCTTCCCCCCCATTCCTTTTTTTCAGCTTTGTATAAGATAAAGTAACTCATACATATGCATTCTTGTATTATTTTTTATATGTAGCAATTTGAATATGGTTTCCTCCTTCTAACTGAACTTCATTTTCGTATGCTTTATAACTATTCAGCAGCTATAGGATTACATCTGTGTTACCTTCACGATATGGCTTGTGAAAGTTTTTTTTATGTTGTCAGCTGTCTCCTGAAGAGATGTTCCAATGTAGAGAGAGCATCAAGTGAAGTCACATGGTTTACACCTTCAGTAGAGATAGAAAGGACTTTCAGCAAGGGGTATAGTTTTCTTCTTTCTCATATAACTTAAATACAGTCCTATTTGTTAGATATGCTGAGTGCCTGTGACCTTTGTCTTTGTGGGGAATTTTGGAGATGTGTCAACATTTCCAAAAATGAGGACTTCAAACCTGCTAAGCTATATGCATGGCTACTGTTTGTGAATAGCATTTGTGCATGGTTCGTACATGGCACCTTGTGGTGGAATGTACATATTTCATAATAATAACTTGTAATAAAGCAGCCAGGAATAGGGAGAGATATCATGCATATATCCTCAGTACTCAAAAGAATGAGCTTTGAGTAGTTAAAATATAACCCTACCACTAAAAGTAGTGTTGTGAATATTTTGCTCCTCAGGATCTTAATTAAAAAATCTCACAAGTTGTCTCACAAGCACTTGAATTCCACTATGGTTGGTTTGCCATTAATACTGAGGGGAAAAAAACCCAAAGGCTGCAGGTGTCTGAAAAGTCCTGTCCTATGCATATGCTAGTGGTAAGATATTTAATTTACAGTACTGCATGGGTGGATGTTGCTGAGAATCAGGGCTCAGAATTTTCTGAATATTGTGAGTCCTAGTTCTCAGTAACATTATGGCATTAGTGTGTTTTTTACACTGGATGTTGAGTATGCAGGCAACTCCTCTTCCTTTGTAGTGGGGGGAATAGTTAACTGACTATAATTAGTAACATTCAGTCCACCCTTCAAAACACCAGAGCTTGCCTGGGTCTCAAATTGTCAAGGTTTACTGCAGGCAGTCCAAGACTAGAGAGTGCAATTAGAAAATTAACTTACATGTTACTTTTACCATATTAGAGAGTTGATTTCCCTCCAATTTGAAACAGATGATACATTGTTATAAAGAGTTGGGGTTGCACTTAATATTCTCCTATAAAAGAGGTAAAGACATACAAGACTTTTCCGCTACATTGGGTTAGGGCTTTAAAAATAATATGCTTTTTACAAGCCTAACTGCAGTTTTTATTCCTCTGAGTCATGTGTACTTGGTGGAAACCACGTACTTTCAGTACTTCTCAAAGCATAAAATGTGCAATAAAATTTTAAAAGAATTTATACTATGTTTAGCTTTGTAAGGGAAAAAAAAAATCTAGCAAGTTTAATCTAATGTCATTAAATGTTGTGGTTTTCAAGTAATTTGTAATCCAGAAATCTTTAGTATTGGGGGGCTAAATGGTAACAGAAAATTGAAGTCATAAGGAACTCTGAAAAATTACTGGGATTATGTTTCATGTGGCTAAATATTGACTATTAAAATGTTTGTACTTTCCATAAAGTGGTGTGACCGCTGGCTCACCAAATATCTGAACTGAACCTGTACCTTTTTAAATGGTTGACTAATAAATTAAATGGACCTCCCACCTAGGTGACCTTGGTGTAGATAGCACCAGGAAGAAACAGATGAAGAGAAAATACCTTGGGCAGATGAAAGTTCAGTTGGAGCTTCTTAGGAGCTCCTTAGGACAATATATCATGCAGGTACCCTTTTCCAAAGAGTCCGGACAGCTGAGCAGTTCTAAACAGCTTCTAGACTGCAGTTCCCTATTTCAGAAGCAAGTCAGTGTTTCTACTTGGGTTCATGCATGTAGGCCACCATGCTCCTGTGGTATGCTCTAATTTATTTTGTGGGGATGTGTATCAGCCTTTACTGCTCTTCTATGGTGTGACACACTGGCCAGTGCAAAAAATTCTGTGATTTACTAAGGATGTAAATAGGATGATTGTTGAAGTTTTATCATAGAAAGCAGTGCCACTTTTAAGCAGATGCTTAGAGGGTGTGATGAGAAAATATAGAGAAACTTTTTTCTGTAGACCTTAAGGCATATAAGGCCAGTTGTACTTACAGGGAAGATGAGCGGATGACTATTTGAGGGTATTTGGAGACTGAATAAAAGCTTACTTTGAACCTTTGTAGAAACCCTTCAGAGCAGTTTCTTTGTATCTCTTACAAGTTTTCTTTTTCATTACTTCCCAAAAGTAATGTGTATTCCATGATATGGAGCAATACAGAAGGTGGTGGCATGTTATAAAAATAAAAATAGCTTCATTCTCCTTATTATGCCCCATAGCAGCAATTTCTGTCTGCAGATTTTATTTCACTCGGAGAGTTCAGATTACAAACTTTCCAGCACTTTTTACCAGTTCTATCCAAAACCAATCCTGTTTTTATAAGCTCATATATGGATAAAGTGCTTTTAATAAGAGACCCTGAGAAGCCAAAAAAACTGGAAAAGGAGATCAGGGAAAATTATCAATGTGTCAAACTCATGATGTTGCCAAATCCAAAGAAGAAAATAAATCTTTATGTCCAGAATCCACCCTCTGGACAAGCAGCCATGGTCTGATGGAATTCAGAGTAATCCCTCTGCAGGAATTACTTGAATTCAGTTTGCTACTTCTGATAGACACTGGACACAGGCAGTTTCAAATAACAGTCTAAGAATGCACTGTTACTACTCTGAGCAGTTACAAGCACACACAAAAATAAAGAAAAATATATCAGTTATCACAGCATTGCATCCAGAAGAATCAGGGAAGAATCAAGTATTTTTTATGATATTAGAATGTCATAACTTAAAGGGTTTGATTTGCTTTGTTTTTTCTTCCTGTCAAGAAAACACATACAAGATTCTTAAATAAGAGAATGGTGTCTCCCTAAGTACTAAGTATAGTTTCCTTGGTGAGTGTTGTGATTATTAAGAACAGGTTACGGATTATTAGTACTATTTTAAGGAATATTAATCTTTTATTATTCATATTTTTTTATTTGGGAAAATTCCCTGAGATTCTTTGGATGCTCAGTCGACAAGAAGCAATTATGCAAAGGTTATTTATAAACAAAGAATTAAAGAGTTTAAACAGTCAGAACTTGGTAAACAGGGACCTGATAACAGGGGCAATTCTAACTATGCTGTACTCACAGGCACGATAGATATAAAATTTCCCGGTAGAGGAGGAGGAAAGATTTGCCTTGCCACTGTCTGCTGGTGCAAAACTACAATGCAGGCTGCAAACATGTGGCTGCCGTGAAAGAGCTGCGAATAGATCTCTGGTCCCAGTGAAAGGCAGCAGGAAAAGGGAGCAATGGCTCTAAATCACCCCCTTAAAATACACTATTTTGAAGGCGAAACTGGCCCATAGGCACTGGCACCCGTTCTTTTGGCCAACGAATTCAAAGTTCTGTGCCTAGGTGTCCACTATGGCACTTGAGGGGCAGCACAAGACTCCTGACTTGGTCACATGCCAAGCAGTTAGCCTTCGGCGCCTTATTGGGCCAAACCCTCCATTGATCTGCTCACACCTGGAAACCCCCGGACCTTGCCACAGGAGGAGGAGAGAAGGGGTATGAACTAATTTGGCAGGAATTTATACCTTACCAGGAGAGTGAGGTTCATGTTTTCCAGTAAGAAAGCAGCACACCAGAGAACATATCTTAGGCCTTGGTAACAGAGCCATTTCACTGAATAATATTAGAAAGGAGGCCAGAATTTGTTATGTGCGTTACTGTCTTTTTGAAGGGGTTCAGTCTCCCCTACATATGGGGGTCTCTGGGAAATAGTCTGCCTATTGTTAAAAGAGCTAAGATGAAAGTATCCAAAGCTTGATAAGATTGCATACTCTCTTATTTATTTGCAATATCTAGCCTTCCCTTGGCCTCTTGAAGGGGGAAGCCTGAACAAATTTTCTCTGCAGTGCACTTTATGTTCATAAAGTGAACAAATCTAGTTGTCCCAAAGCAAATTGTTACAAAGAGCCTTGGGAAAATTTGTAATTCATAAGCCCCCATTTTCCACTACTTGCAACTCAATACAATGATTCAGCCGAGAAGCTTCACACAAGAAAGGGCTATAAATTGTTCACTAATGGAATTGGTAACTTCAGACTGCAAACACTGAGTGCAGTCAGCTTCAGGTTACAGTTGTTCCTCCAGAGAAGATGAGATTTCCTTATTGTTTTGTGGATAGGTGTTCTAACTACCTCTGATAATTCGCAGTCTCAGCCTAACTCTCCTGTTAGGATAAAACCTATGGTCACAGGCTACGATCTGGCACCTGGGTAAGTGCAATCCTTGGAAAAGTCTGTGTGTGACTTCAAGTAGATACACAGTTCCATCTTACCCTCATCTAAAATTTTCTAAGGTACGTGTATGATCCCATCCTGGTACCAGAAGGTGGTGTGCTCTGAGAAAGAGGAGACTGGCTCAGGAGACACTCTTGGGTTCATGTCACTCCTTAGCAAGTAAGAAGGTGATGTGAAATATTCAGTGGCTCTTAAAAATAGCAGTCAATTTTTGCTTGGAAGCATTGCTATTGTTTCTGACTAAAAAATCTTACTACTTAGCTTTAAGAAAGGTGTATTTGCCAGCAAGTATTATTGACCTGACTAGTGTTCAGAGGTGTGGTTTGTAGTTCTTTTGTATCCTTGTGTATTTTTATATCAGCCTGAAGAAAAGTCAGTGCGTTGGCCAGATGCTGAACTTTGCTATTCCATCACGTAACTGGAGAAACAGTTCCACTAAAACTTGTACTGATGTTACAATCACTCAAAATTTGAATTTATATCTGAATGGGTTATTATTTTTTAAAATTTTTTGACAACACAATTTGAAGTAGATCACTGAGGAGCTGACATTATTTGTTACAAATGTACAAAATATATCTAGCGCTACTTTTCATTCCTTTTAATCTAAATTAGCATGGCTTCCACCAGCATTTACCACATTTGCTCTGCTATTTTCTAGGTTTCAAAAGAATTAATTGACAGTGCTAAGCTTAGCTCCAGTCAATGTTTCTTTATCACTATTTATAGGAGAGAGATAATGTGGTGGGTTAGGAACTACCCCCCACCCCCCACTATTGAAATTTACCAGACTCTCTCAGACAGGTTTGGAAGGAAGATAAAGCTACACTTACAGCAAAGCAAAATTTACAAGTATTTATATACAATATATTTACAAATATTTATAATTATATACAGATTAGAAACAACACAGAAATCCAGACTCCCTCATGGACAAAACAAAACTGCCCAGAAGGGCACAAAGCTACTCCCTCTTTATCTCCCTCCCCAGGGCAGGCAAACAAAACCAAAAAGCCAGCAAAGCTTACTTGTTTTTTGTTAGTGGAGAGATATTAGAGCAGAGTTAAGAGAAAGAGAATAGCTCCAGTGACACAAATCAAAGTGGCTGAAATTGTTTACACTTTAGCTTTTTATCCCTCTCAGCAAACTTTATAATTGTTTTCTTTTTACAACCAATGATCTAATTTATCTCATGAAAATATTCCAATTGGCCTCAAACTGGCGCAGATAATTTTTACCTTCAATGTTTGGATTTTTTTTTTTTTTTCCTTTTAAATAAAGGGAGATCTTTTTGAAACAGGCAGAGGCACCATCCTCCAAGTATAGGGGCTGTTTACAGATGTCACACAGAGTAAATGTTACACTAATTAAGTATCTTACCTAATGAGAGACCTAGGAAAAGAGGGCACAGTTTTTACACAAAGACATTCTAGCATGCCTTGTGCTAAGATAGACTGAGGAAACTATTATATAGTCCTATTGTCCTTTATCATTCTAAGAGTTTGGAACTAGAATCTGTATTTTACTATGTGTTTTAGGCACAGTACTACCCTCGTGTCAATTAAATCATGGATGTGTTTTTAGTGAATGTGGGAGTTATCTGGTTAAATGAGAGCTACTGAAAGGAAAAACTTTAGTACAGATTTGTTGTGTTTTCTTTGCAGGCTGACAAGTAAAGTGAATATTTCTTTCGAGCATACCTCCTAGTATTTCATGGACCAAATGTTGAACAGATGTACTTCAAGTGTGGAAAAATTAAATGAAAGGCACATTTAGGATTTATAGACCTGAAAACCAAAAATAACCAAAACCCAATGGAAATTAGAACTTTGATGAACAGAAACTATGCTGTTAATACAGAATTTTTTTACTGTAAGTTGAACAAATAAAAATTTTGGCTTCCAGGTCTCTGAATTGCAATCTGGAATAATATAAATTATGGTTTGAAAGTGATGCAACACTTGTTCTGAAAAGGTAATTTAGCTCTAAAATATGGTTTTGTGTTCGTTTTAAATTAACAATGACTAGTGCAGCTCCATAAAATTGTAGTTCTTCCCAGAATTATGGAAGTCTGAGAGCTTGAAAACACAGACTTCCCCCCCACTACACGCACTCCACTTTGAAGTTTTTGGAAAAGACTGGAAATGACATAAAAAAGATGAAAGTTCTTCATTTGCTAACAATCCTCTGTCATAGTCATTGCTGTGAGGAGTAAGCACTGCACTACAGAAGCATAGTCACTTCACCCAGGTATGGGAGCATAACAGTGTGCCATTTATTTCAGTAAGACAGGCACATATTTCTAAAGTGAGCTGTGGGCTTCATTAAAAAAAAAAAAAAAAAAAGAAAACCCCTCTCCTGTTCTGGAAAGCAGTCTCTTTAGATGAGCGCAGTTACAACAAATCTACTGCAGAAAGCATTTGAGCCTGGGAGTTTGGGAATTAAACACATGCTTAAGTACTTTTCCTTAATAGGGATACATTTAGACATGTGAGTTGAGACTTGCAGAGACTAGTAAGCAAGAGAATATTCAAACACTTATCAGCCATCTGTGTTAAGTAATCCACAAAGCGAGTGGCGTTGTGGAGATTTCTATCAAATAATACTGTGTCTTGTTCTGGGAAAAGGCTTCTGACATAGAGTACTTCATTAAAACAGCTCTGCAACCTGGCAATGTACATTGTGCTCAGGTGAAACATTGATGAGTATTATTATGTTTCAAATTTTCCTAGCTCCTGCATTTCAGACAATTATATCTTCAGAGAAAGCAATTTGAAAAGATGAGAACTGAAGCAGACTTCGATGATTTGAGTCCTGAGTTGCCCATGTAAACGTAAGGAAAAACTTTCTCCCTGCAGGTGAGACCAAGCACTGGAACAGGCTGCCCAGAGAGGTCGTGGAGTCTCCTTCTCTGGAGACTTTTCAAAGCCTGCTTGGATAAATTCCTGTGTGGCCTACTCCAGGTGATCCTGCTCTGGCAGGGCAGTTGAACTACATGATCTTTAGAGGTCCCTTCCGACCCCTAACAGTCTGCAATTCTGTGATCCTTTGATTATAGAATCATAGAATGGTCCAGGCTGGAAGGGACTTTGAAGAGTCATCTAGTCCAACACCCAGTGCAGTCAGCAGGGACATTCTCAACTAGAGGGAAGATAAACAGTATTGGATGAGGAAACACTGTAAGCCACGTTAATTATCATGCCCCTTTTCTTTGCTGCAACATTGAAGAGAAGTGGTGGAAAACATATCCCTGGGGGGTATTGCACCAAAAACGACTTGCTGCTAGGAAGCTCAGAGGAGTACTGTGGAGGATACCAGCTGTGCTTGTTGAGGAAGCACTCAGCTGCAGCAAATATAGCTGAACTTCTACAGAGCTGTTGAAGTCACCGGAGTGACAACAGTAGAATAAAGGAGAGAAATGAATACTCTGTGAACATTTCATTGAAACCATTATAGATTTATTTGTCTGCCTCTCTCCCTGCAGTATGTGTAAAACTCATTTTGTGTGTAATCACTCATTTGCCTAAGTAGGATGGTGTTTTGAAAGCGTGATCTCTGTGATCTTTATCATCATAACTGGTAGTCGTTAGCTTACACAAAGATTAGCTGCTCTATCTGAAAAATGTGTTTTGCTGTCAGAAGGGATTTTGATAGAAAATTTAGGATATAATGTGGAGTTCCATTGGAGAGACACATGGGTGATTTTGAAAGCTTCCGAAGTTAAAAGGCTCACTGTGTCTCCTCCCTTCACTTATTTATCTGTTTATTTTTAAATTTCACTACTGATGATTAGAATATTTATATTTGTTTTGGAAAACATTGATTTTAGAGATGTCAGATTGATTAGTACTTAAAACATGTGGTTTAATATACTGTACCCAGAGACTAACATTCAGTAATCAGAGTGACTTACTTCTAAGAGTTATAGGAAAAGAAATTCATCTGAAGATATTCAGATATTGGTGTTACTCAGCCTGTATAGCCATATTTTAACTTCTTTTCACACCACCATTTTCTGTTTAGTATTACAGGCCAATATGGATCCTGTGCTTACTGTTAGATACCTGTTTGCAAAGATCACTTTCCAAACAAACCTTGACACGTCTCCAAAATATGAATAAAATCATTAGCAGTACATATGGGCAGCAAAGAAGAGAGTGAATTCTTTGTCATTATTATTTATAGAATGGCAACTTTTTCAAGTACCTGACATTTTGCACAATATAAAGCAGAAGAAAGTTGTGTTCCTAATTTTCAATTGTATATAGTACCGAGGCAAATGTCTGAGCACATGAAGGTGTACAGGACTGTCTTTCTGTCTGTGGTGGCCTTGGAGTCTTTGGCAGCATTTCCAACACTGAGTGGTCTGATAGCTCCAAAAGCAGTTAAAAGTAGTCTTTAAAAGTCTATTTTAAGTTGATTCCACAGGTTTTCTTGTTCTTCCTGCTTCACTGTAACTCTCAGATAATTCTTCATTTCTCTAATTCTAGGGGTTGCTGTAGATTATGTTTTAGTCACAAAATGTGTTACAGTATAAAATATAGACTAGACTAAACTAAACTAGACTAGAATAGAATAGAATAGCATAAGCCAGCTTGGAAGAGACCTCCAAGATCATCCAGTCCAACCTATCTCCCAGCCCTAGCCAATGGCACTAAGTGCTCCATCCAGTCTTTTCTTGAACACCTCCAGGGATGGTTACTCCACCACCTACCCAGGAAGCCCGTTCCAATGCCAATCACTCTCTCTGGGAAGAACTTCTTCCTAACATCCAGACTATACCTCCCTTGGCACAACTTGAGACTGTGTCCCCTCGTTCTGTTGCTGGTTGCCTGGGAAAAGAGACCAATCCCCACGTGGCTACAACCTCCCTTCAGGTAGTTGTAGACAGCAATAAGGGCATCCCTGAGCCTCCTCTTCTCCAGGCTAAACAACCCCAGATCCCTCAGCCTCTCCTCATAGGGCTTGTGCTCCAGGCCCCTCACCAGCTTCATCACCCTTCTCTGGACATGTTCCAGTACCTCAATATCTTTCCTGAATTGAGGGGACGAGAACTGGACACTGTACTCAAGGCGTAGCCTGACCAGTGCCAAGTACAGGAGAAGGATAACCTCCCTTGTCCTGCTGGCCACACTATTCCTGATACAGGGCAGGATGCCATTGGCTCTCCTGGCCACCTGGGCACGCTGCTGGTCATGTTCAGCCTACTACCTACCAGCATTCCCAGGTCCCTCTCTGCCTGGTTGCTCTCCAGCCGTTCTGTCCCCAGCGTATAGTGCTCCCTGGGGTTTTAGTGGCCAAAGTGTAGAACACTACACTTAGCCTTGTTAAATCTCATCCCGTGCATCTCTGCCCATGCATCCATCTTGTCCAGGTCCCTCTGCAGGGCCCTCCTACCCTCCAACAGATTGACACCTGCTCCTAACTTGGTGTCATCTGCAAACTTACTGATGATGGACTCAATCTCCTTGCCCAGGTAATCAATAAAGATATTGAACAAGATTGGGCCCAGCACTGATTCCTGGGGCACACCACTAGTTACTGGTCACCAACTGAATGTGGCATCATTTACCACTACTCTCTGGGCCTGGACCTCCAGCCAGTTCTTGACCCATTTAAGAGTGGATCTGTCCAAGCCATGAGCTGCCAGCTTTGTCAGGAGCTTGTTGTGGCTGAAGTCCAGGTAGACTACATCCAAAGCCTTCCCCATATTCACCAGGCAGGAAACCTGATCATAAAAGGTGATCAGGTTGGTCAGGCAGGACCTGCCCTTCTGTGTTGGTTTGAGCTAATTGGAGAATTTGAGTGAGAAATTAAACATACTGTGTCACTTCAGCCAGTTTTACTGAGAGAGAAGAAAGAAGATTGTTTTGAGAATGTTCCCAAAACATCCAGATAAGCCAGTGTGCTTGCGCAGTCAGTCGGCTCTGGGTCCGTGCAGGCTTCAGCAGCTTCTTTCCTTTGTCTCTCTGCCTTTGAACTAATTCAGAGTTTAAATCACTAAAACGACTAATTTTTCCTCCTATCATTAATCTCCCTGATCTTCAGCTTATCTGCAGCATCATCAAGTGGTGAGATAAAGCTGGGGGAAAGGGGGAAGGTGGTAGGGGGGTTTGGTTTCCCTCTCTTGGGGATTTTGGTCTCCAGGAGGGGTGTGGTGTCTGTATTTCTTTTTTACTGTATATTTCTGTAAATATCTGTTATATCTTGTAAATATTTGCTTGTATATTTGCACTGCTGTAAATATAAAGCTTCATTTATTAACTTCCAGTGTGTTTTTCTGAGTTTTAGCCAGGTGGGCCTGATCCCTTGGCCATCTTGTAGGTGCTGTGTGATTGCACTCAAGATAACCTGTTCCATAACCTTGCCTGTCACTGAGGTCAGGCTGACAGGTCTGTCACTTCTTGGTTCCTCTTTCCAGCCCTTCTTGTGGATGGGCACCACGTTGGCCAGCTTCTGGTCTTGAGGGATCTCTCCAGTGAGCCAGGACTGCTGATAGATGATAGAGAGCAGCTTGATCAGCTCATCTGCCACAGGTCTCTCATCACCCTAGAATGGATCCCATCTGGTCCCATGGACTTGTGAGGATCCAAGTGCCTCAGCAGGTCCTTTACTGCTTCCTCTTGGATTACAGGGGGACTATACTGGTCCCTGGCTCCATCTGCATGTTCAGGAGTCCAGTTGTTCTGAAGACAACCTGTTTCAGTATTGAAGATTGAGGCAAACAAGGTGTTGAGTGCCTTTTCCTCATCTTCTGTTACTATATTCCCCTCTGCATCCAGTAAAGAGTGGAGGTTGTCCTTGCCCCTTCTTTTGCCATTAATATATTTATAGAAACATTTTTTCCCCTTTATAGCAGTGGTGAGTCTAAATTCTAAGTGGGCTTTTGCCTCTCTATTTTTTTTTCCCTCCAAGACCTAGCAACTCTTCCTAGGACACCTCCCTTTTTTTTTCCAAAAGTGAAAATAAAATGTATGTTATAATGTGTACAGTACAGAGACATTCATAAACAAGCATCTGACAGAGTGGCTGTAGAATCTACTGAGGCTATAGACCACTGTTCTAGACATTCACTGAACCCTAGAGGATGCTTTCTATATCAGCACTTTCTGTGGTGACTCAATAGGACTTGTTGAACCATAAATACTGTAAGTGATGTACTCCTCAGAGGAGAACAGAAGTTGAGTACTTCATATAATTTCCAGTATGAAAATTATTGTTCTACTTGCACTCACCTCCATCTTCTGACTGGATCACAGTGTGAACTGTAGATACAGCATTGTCTGCCCCTCATCTCTTTTATGGTCTTTGCTTTCCATTTGTGTTACATAATGCATCTGCTTTCCCTGGATGCCAACAGCTTGCCCTAAACAGATAATTCAATAACCAGAGGCTTTTCATAAGGTGCCCAAAGAAACTGGAAATCAAATACTCTTCCCTATGAAGGATGAAAAAGTTGTATCAAGTGTACTGATCATGCTGCAGAGTGTGATGTTATGCAGCAGTGGAATCATTACCTTCAAGACTTCACATAAACTTCATTACACATGTATGTGATTATTCCATATTTGTTTTGCTTTGTAGTTTTAGTAGCAGATACCATTGAAAAAGTTCGGTGTGGAATGAAGACTTACTCTCTTCAGCACAGTTCATCACAATCTTGTCAAAATTCTCACATTCCAAACAGAAGCAATTTAAGTGGTCCAGAGTGTGAGACCTTTCTTTTCATGATTACTTCACAAAACTGATGTTAGTCTGTTTGAATAAGGTTTGGAATTAATTTGTTCAACAATATAGAAAATGTCTTGAAATGTTGTTTAAAATTATGATAAATTTGAGTTTCTATGCTATGTTTGTTTTAAGAAGAACTTACACCAAATATCTGATGCTTATTTATAGCAGCTATAACTGCATCTGCTTGCAGTGTACTAGACTAGCATGGAGCATGGAATATTTTTTACTGAAATTTTATATATAAGAGATATATTGTCTGGACAGTGATGTAGTCACCTGTATGTGTGATTGCTGTATCTAGTACTCTTTTTCTGTTAAATGGAATAAGAAATTTGGTGAGTGGTTATTAGGTTCACAAAAGTCTTTGTGTGAATTGTGCTGAGAAGAATATACTTCAACAAGATGAAGTGGAATCAGGAAGCAGCTGATGCACTAGAATTATGTCTCTTTAAAAACTTTCCTGCCAATGTTTTTTGGAGCAAGAATTGTCATCTTGGGAAACATTGCATTGAAATAGAAATGACATTCTGGGAAATGTGTCACTGTTTTGTGTCCTTCCACAGGAAGGACTGGTGCTCCTCATTAGAGTGCCATATGGCATTGTCATATATCAGCTAATTTTTAGTGGAAGTGGAGTGATGAAAATGGATTGTCATTTTGAGATGTGTACTAAAGCCTTTTCTTCCACCTGTAGAGTGAACCTCATCAGGAAGATATTATTTCCCTTCTCTTTCATTCTGTGGCATCTGATCATTGGCATCAGTATTGTGTCTGCTGAATGGGTCTCACTACTACCTTTTTACTGGCTTTGTGTGTATGAAAGCCTCTTTGACATCATGCAAATGTACATACTGGACAAGAGAGTAATAGTTGGAAAGATCTGCCAGACAGATCAGAGTGGCAAAATTAGTTCTTGTATTACAGTTTAATTTCTTTTTGTGTGTAGGCTGACAACGTGGTCTGGATATTTCTTCAATGCACACTTCCTAATATTTGACATACCAAATAGTGAACAGATGTACTTCCAATCTGGAAAAATTGAGATATATTTAGGATATGAAGCTGAAAATTCAGAAATCAATAGACAACAAAGCTTTAAGCTGAGGTTTTACAATAACAGCAGACTCTCTGCCAAAATAAAATGTGGCATTGAAATGGCAATATCAGTATATCATAAATATTGAGAATCTAGATTTCCAGGAATCTAAACACCACCCATATCACTACCTCCCTTCCACCTCAGGCTCGTGCATTTGTCTGGACTGAAATCTCAGTTCTCTACTGGGAGAATACGGGGTACCATCAGCATTCCTTGGAGGTGGTTTGGCTAAGAATCAGGATTATACCACTGTTAGAGCTCCCATTAATGGCTATTTTCAGTTTCTTATTCTCCACTGGCACTCCTGGAATGTCTTCCACTCTTGCTTTAGCTGCCTCAGGAGCCTTACAGCTCCAGAAGAAAGGTTTCCTATGGAACAGGGACTTGAGTATTCCAGGTTTCGTTTGGAGGAAAGGCCCTATAAATGAAGCTGCATGTCCAAGATTTAAAATCCCTCATGGGATTATAGGAATTTGAGTTTTTCTGTCATCAATTTGATTTGCAGAGGTTAGATTTTCAGATCTGTGGGAATTCACTCCTGCTTGAAACCTGTGTTCAAAGATGCAATAAAATGGCTGTAGTGCAATAGGAAGCTGGGACCAGGAATTAAAAAGGTAGTATTTTGACTCCCTAAACACACCTGTTTCACCTCTTACTGGGTCAGTTCTATATAGGAGCAGACATAGATTTCATGTGCCCTACTGGTTGCGTTTTCATGGTCACACAATACAGGAACACATGTAATTGGTCATGAACTCATGACTACAGTGTTAGGCTGCTGCAGGCTTTACTTCCGTAGCATTCATAGTGTTGTAGAGTAGCTGAGATTGGAAGGAATATCAGGATGTTATCTAGATGAAAGTCAGTTAAATAAAATATGCAGCATTGACTTGAAACATGGAAGTTCAAATCTGTGATTCTCTTAAAGCACGATTTGAAGTGGGAAATGTGTTAATCTGCTGTGAAGAGAGTGCTTTAAGTAGAACTCCTTTCAACATGAGCTTGTGACCTTTGCTCCTCCTGGCATATGACATTTTGCACCAAGGGCATTTTGGCACGTGTGGCATTAGTCTGCCTATCAGTACTGGCAAATGTCATTCCAGGTCTGGAAAGTTAACCTCCAGAAGAGCAAGTTGTGTAACCAGTAGTTGAAAAATTTTGAGGGTAGTGCACAAGGTCTTAGAAAATGAGAGAAACAATGAAAAATTAGTTCAAGCCACTATTATACCATAAATGGAATTACTTCCTGATACTAAACAGATAGCACAGTCTTTTGATGAGCTGTCTGCCTACTTCATGTGCACAGAAATATGATTTAGGTGTGATTATCAAAAGAGAAAGACATTTGAGAAAGCCATCTAACCCTGCTTCCTCCCTTTAGCTCCAAGGAACCAGAGAAATGCTGGCATTTGAAATTGTGATTTCCTCTTCCGTTTAATTATTATGGGAGCTGGAATGATTAGCAAAGCAGAAAACAAACACTTAATGGACATATAAAAGCTGTTAAATAGCCACAAACCCTACTTATGCTCTGTATTTGCTTTGCTGTCCATGGTGCAATTTCAGAGACGCTACCTCAGCGTTACAATTTAACACAGGAGTTTTAAAGATTCAAACATGAGCAGACAGATTTCATTAACATGGGAGGTCCCTGAAGAAATAAATATTTATTAAACTTTCAGTGATGTAAAAAAGTGTTGTTTTTTTTTTTTTTTAACCACACTTCAAGTGTTGGTGTACTGCCTGCCAAATACATACCTGGTGAGCTATTTAGAAACTTCCTGTTCCACATGCTAATTAACAGTCTATGAATTTTAACTTAAGTCAGGGTCACATAGCTGAAATGTATTTCAGAGGACGCCTGCATTTGTCATTCAAAGGCATTTGCCAAGGTTTTAAGGCCTCACTGTAAAGTGGATTTCGCAGCTTGAAAAACCAGTTCTCCAATAACAAGTGGGTCAAAAGTGGGAGGAAGTCTTATGCATGGAGTCACATGGGCTGCATTAGATCTACTTACACCTGAAATCAGAGCATTTAGCACAAATCTCTTTAAATTGTGTGGGCATTACAGACTCGGATTCAAATCCCTACATCAGATTGTTTCTTTGCTTTAGGTTGAGATGAGATTCATTGTACAGGTAGCAACATTTCTGGGGGCAAAAATGTGCCACTTCAGAGGATCTGGCCAGACTTTTGGGGCAGTGGGAGCTAAGATGACTGTGGTATCTTGTGCCCACATTCAGTGCAGTATGGACAGTGTCATACTCTGGTATGCAGTGGTGTAGCAGCACGACTCCTGCTTCCTACTGACTCACCTCTATCTTGCAAAGAAACAGGTCACTGAAATGTAGATATCTTGTTTAGATTATATTTAGGTTGGGGGTTTTTTAAATCTTTGCTAGCTGGTGGTATCTGATTTCCAAATGCCTTTTTTTTTTTTTTCCCTTTCCTTCCTCTAAAGTAGAATTAGCTCTGGAGTAGCTCTTTATTACATTTCTGCTTTTAAACCAAGGTATCAGTTCTTCCTTATAACTTGCCTATATGTATTTTAGTGTCTTTACATCTTATTAACTTAAACAATACATTATTTCATACTTCTATGATTGATTTGGAAGATGACATTCAATCATTATTAGTAAATGCTGCTCTGCTCTTTCCATCTTTGCCCCTTCTTTAGCAGACTTGATGCATTTCAGCCCTGGATGAGGCAGACAAGAAGTTTGATTTTAGCAAATTGCAGGTCCAGCTGTCTAGGAAAAAGGCATGATCCAGGAAAAAGGCATGTGAGCCACATCTACATGTTGTGACCTTTATCCTGAAAGACCAGGTGCATATTTAGTTGTATGTGAGTACCTTGGGAGCCAAATGACCCAAAATCAGAAATGGGAGCAGAATGAATAAGGGTGACATAGTGATTAAAGGGTGGACCAAGATTGGGATAACACCAGAGAGAGCAAAGTGAGAAAAATGTAGAGGAAGTGCATCTGAGATATAGAGGTAGATGTAAGTGGTGAGATTTGCTGCTTTTCTTGCTACCTTAGGCAGAGATGAGGAAGCGGGGGAAGGTGATAAGGTTAAGGGAAGTACATTAGGTGGGAGCTACCACTCTTCATTTCAGCTATTCTTGACATACAGCGCTTATGATTCCTTCCTCAGCAATAGTAGCAGTAACATGAATGACTTCAAGGGCCTCTTGTAGTGACACTTGCAAGGTTTTGATTGTTTCCTTCCTCCAATAGTCTGGAAATTATGTACTTCATCAATGGATAGAGTAGTTCCTAACAAGGACTCTTGGATATATAAAATGAAGAATAGTAAATAGTTGTGTGGAAGCTATATTACCTCAGTGTTTGGTACCCGTGCTCACATTGGGATCACCATGACAAATTTTAGCATCTGCAATTGAAAGGAAAAAGCCCAACTGGACAGAATTCAAAGAGAACCTGTAAACATGGTCAGAAGCACTGGTAAATTAGTTTTTCACTCTGAAAACAAGTTCATTCTAATTCTTTCATTAAACAGGAAAGAAGTTGTTTAGAGTTAGACTTACTCTCAATATACTATTAAAGCTAAATGAGCTAATTTAGAGGCAATTACATATCGGAACAGCTTAGTAAATTTCTCACTACTGAAAACATCTTAAAATAATATTCATAATTCAGCTGCCAACACTGGACTCAAATACATGGTTTAATCCAGGAATGGGTGCTTCCCTGTTGTGTGCAAGAGATTATCCCAATTATCATTGTAGTGTCTTTTATTCTTTGGAGCAATTAATCATGTCCAACATCTACTCCCTGAAATACAGATGATCTCCTATGCATTAATTTTCTTCCTTCAAAATTCTCCATAAGGTGAGTACATTATGAAAACAAGTTCTGTGGGTGAGATTCTTGTGATCCTGCATGGTGATTTTCTGACATGTAAGAAGAAGCTTCCACTCATTCTGCATCCTTTCCTTCTAGCCAAGAGAACATTTATAAATTGTCTCTGTCCTGGCACCACACTTCACACAACTTGCAAATCTGCAAGCTTTGTTTGCTTAAGGAAGCAAACTGCTGTGACACAGGGACAATAAATCGTGAAGCTAAAGATCTGATGTTTAGCAGAATTTTCAGTGACATTGCTAAAATATCCTGCTCAAAATCCAGTGTAACATCTGGATTTGCAAGAATTTAGCCAAAAAGTCTACTGTATTTCTTTGAAATGCTTTCTTTTTCAAACAGTTACAAATGCTGTGGAGGAAGTTCTTATTTGGAATTCAAATGGAGAAATGGGTCGAATGGAAAGAAGGCAAAGAACAAGTAGAGCAGCCAATAAAAGTAATTTTTCTCTTAGTGGTTGGGCAAACTGTGTGATATAATTGTGGGTTTTAGGAACTAAAAAAATTAGCTTTTGGTCTTGTCCTCAAATATATACTCAAGAAAAACATTCAATGACTTTAGTAATACCATTATTTGAATGCTTTCATGAACTCCTGACTGCATCTCTGTTCACCTCTAGTACACATACCTCTAAAGTGACTGTCCATGACAGAGAAGGATAAAGAGTCAGTGCAGCTCTCTGGGTTTGTTTTGTTTTGTTTTAACACACAGATCTTTAATTTGTAGACTTTATATGCACTACAAGTAGTGCTTTGTTTAACATTCAAGGACAGCTTTATTGGGTGGTACCAGCAGCCTGTCTAGGAGAGAATCTTATCCTTGATACTTAGGGAAACTGTTAACGGTCGGATATTTTAATCCTTCCCTAGTAGACATTCTTTGCATCTGGTAATTGGTGATGTATAAACTGCATGAGATGAGGATTGCTTCTGGTCCATCATGTTACACAGTCATTGCTGGACATGTTTTCCTTAAAGCTAATTATTTAAAAATCCTTTTCTATTTTCTGTTTCCATAATATTCTATGGCATTGAGTTCCACTAGCTGATTAGTGTGCAAAATTATTTATTTTTTCCCTCACTTTACATCTGCTGCTTGATAATTACATAAATGCTAACTGATTACATAACAATGAAAAATGCAGAGTAGTCGTTTTCTGTTCATATTCTCCCTATCACTCCTGTTTTTAAAGCTGCCTGTTTTATCTTCTCAGTTGTCTCATTTCCAAGCTGAAGGCTCAAAGTTTAATTGATCTTTCATCAGATGGAAACAGTTTCTGCTCATCTTTGTAAATGTTTTACACTTTCTGATTTTGCTGTATCTTCTCTTGTCACTGGATGAATTGCTCACAATGGTATTTTCTATTTTTTTCTTTTCTTTTCCTTTATTTGTTCCCCCATTCTGGTTCTTTTTTGTGTTTTGACAGTTGCTAAGCAGTGAGCTAATGATTTCAAAGAAGGTTTTACACTGGGCTTGTGCCTATCTTTATGAATGTGTAAACTGTTGTTCCCCGACCTCCCCCACCTTGCACGTACTGACATTCAATTTCGTAAGATTTTTTTGCAATTAAGTTCATGCTCTGTGACCCTCTGCAACACCAAGTCAAGTGACATAGAGGTCAAGACTAGAGGAATTAATTTGCTAAACTGAATGCCAGCCAAACGATTATAAGTGTGTGTCTGCATGCATGTGTGCAGACACTTTTCAAAGGATAAGGCTGGAGTACAGGACTGATTTGAAAGAAGTTTGTTTTAAAGTCAGTGCCAGGACTGATCATGTCTTGCTCTTAGGGACAGACATTCAACATGTTTCTGGAAAATCATGGCATTCTTCTGGAGTATATGAGATCACAAGAAAAACATTGAATAGTTAGGGGAGGAAAAGCAAAGGAATTGCAAGAATTGAGAATATATAAAAGATAAAGTGTCAAAAAGAACTTCTTTCCGATTCAGTCACAGGTGTTTTGTGCAGTTTATTTCTTCAGACCTAAGTTTGCAGATACCCAACATTTTCCTTCCAGCGTCCTACTATTAGAAAAACGCCCTTCTGGTGAGTGCAGAGCCATCCATGTTGTCCAATTCAGTCAACAAGCAGCCTGGGCCAAGCATTATCCAGAGATGGTGTAGAGACTCTGTGAAATGGAGAGATGTGCCCAGCAGAGATCTGGGAACTTTGTGGTCAGATAAAGTTCTGCAATAAATAGTTGTGAGGAGGCAGGCTCTAAGGTATTACTCAAGAGAAGGGAAAGCTCCTGTTGTTTTTCCTACTCTCCTTTTGTATTGTTAAGCCATTCATTTCCAAATTTTTGTAATATGATTTTGTAACATTATTCTGATGTCAAATTCACTTTATAGTTTCCAACATCTTTCATGCCTAGAGGGCAGCAATACTGTTTGCTGTGCTGCCACCTACTGTTCAGAGGTGCTGCTTTCATCTGGAGTGCTTTAAATCACTAATTTTAAAAAATCCTCCCCTCTCCTCTCCCCCCTCCCCCCCACGCTTTTAAAGGTCCTCTTTCTTATGAAATGGCACCGAACATACAAATCAAACTTGTCTCTTACTTTGAAAAGTACGTTGTCATCTATTATTTGTTGCAGTGGATTTAGGACACACATGACAAAGAGAAGGTCTTCATGTAGAAAGAAGCTCAAAGACATACTTTCACAGATGAGAGTGTTGAATGGAGGACGATCCCTGCAATCTTGAAGGAGAGCTGAAGAGTTGGGTTTGTCTGTTGTTTACCTTGCAGAATTTTTCTGTTCTGATATCTACTGACATCCAAGTTCTGGGCAAAGGAACATTCTGGGTACATTAGGAAGCAAGCACTACTGTACTGAATGACTTTTTTTGTACAGCAGAAGTCATACAAACCACAGTTCAAACTACTCCCTTGGGTTAAACAGAGTTGCAGAGAAGAAATTATATAAGGGGTGTATAGCATATAATATACAGCAGAGTGCAGTGTTAATACAGTTTCTATTGTGTCCTGTTCTGTTTCCAGGCTTTAATGTTGTTACGGTTCAGAATAGGCTCCTGGAGTCAGAAAATAGGAAACACAGCCTTATCTGTTCCCCATCTCCTGGCCCCGAACTTTTGGGATGCCTGTGAAGGTTGTATGTAGGTACTTGTAAGATTCAGCAAATCTTGCTGGACTATCTCTTTAAAATTTAACAATACACAAGGGGTTAGCTGCAGTTTACACTCTTTGCCCCCCTTCAGAACTGTAAAATCTTGGATTGTGTCAGCAGCTTTTGCAGGAAGGAAAGGTGGGATCCATACATGTTGCAGAGTTTTATAGTCCCTCTGCCTTTGCTTGGGCTGGCCTAAGTTTGGGGTGTTGCTAAACTTTCAGTGAAAATTGTGCAGTTCTAATAGGAAGGTGGGTGGCTAATGTCTACTTGTTGAATGTGGGAATGAGCCAGACAAAAACTTCCATCTCTTTGGAGGGGGACAGATCTGACCACTTTCATATTCAACAGTACCAAAAATGCAGGGGAAAGGGTACCAAGAATGCAGGGGAAGTGTTGTATTTCTAGTAAAAGCTTCAGCAATATTCTTGCCACATCCAGTGGTTCAGTGATGATTTGAGCTCATTGTTTGCTCTACTGGTATGCAGTGTTTTACCTGTATGTTGTGCAGTGATGCCTTATTTGTGTTACTGTCTCTGCCAGGTAGATTTGAGCACACATTCTTATGCTTATAAAAATAAATAAAAATTATTTAAAGTTGGAAAAGTGAGAAAAGAGAAGCGACAGACAAAGCAGTCAGGTCTTTTCACTGCAGTCTGTCTAGCAGTCAGTGCATTCTGCTAAAGGGAAGATAGGAAAAAACAAGACATAAGCAGAAAATTAATTATATGAGTTCAACAGTTTCTTATTTGTCAATATTTGCACACTTAACTTTAAATAATTAAGCTCCACTCCTAGCCTCAGGACTTGAATTCTAAACTAAAGAAAACATCTGGTGCATCATCTGACTAAAAAGGCCATGCACATTGCCATGCAATAAGTTGCAACAGTACATTTGATGTTTTTATTGAGTATATGATTAATGTATACTTCTTTGTATACATATTTGTCATTATAGTTTCCCTACTATGATTAACTTACAAGTCATGCTGCAGAAATACATAGATGACTGAATTAGTTAGGTGCCCTACTAGTATTTTGACATCTGAGCATGAGAACTGAAGATAGCTGTGTTTGGAAGGTATCTTACCTTAGAAATTGTTATTGTATCTCAGAATAGAAATACAAATACATAGCTTAATATTTATTTGCACCTATTCTTTACTAGGGAGTCATATAGCTTTTGTGTTATCCCTAACATTTAAACTGCCTCATGTTATTTGCCTGGAAAACACTATTCGTACGACAGTGGCAGATTTGCCTTTCAGAGTCTTGTGGATGAAGAATGGCACTGAAACATAGGAAGTAGTTCTTGTTTGTTCTTCTAATTTCATGGACATCTAAACTAAGTCATGTGAATAAGGGCTGATTTGCATGTGCAAATCAAATACGTTTCCAGCCCTGAGGCATGTGAAGAGTGCAAGATGCTCTGTACATGTGTTTCTGTAGATGCTGCTTGGTTTTTTTTTACAGGGACTGGAAGTAAGCTTGAGTGATGTGACTTACAACTTCATCAGAAAGCCAGAGTTGGCATTTCTGTTTAAAAAGAAGATAGACCTCCTGAAATTATGGCAAACCCAAAAGAGTCATGAGGTCCAGGTCTTTGGGCACCTCCTCTCCATCTGAACCAGCTGGTCACTTCCATAAACGCACAACTCTTTATGTCTGTGCTACGTGGCCAGTACAGCACATTCTTTGTGTCCAGAAGGCCCACAAAGGTAATTTTATAACTAATGAAAATCTAGGTGCTAGAACATCAAACTGAGAACAAAGCCTTGAGGAGATTTTTACAGATGGAGCTAAGTTTTTCATATCTCAAAGTCATAGTTACTCATCAAAGCCATAGCATTTCAATTTCATCGTATTTAGGATTTTCTTATTTATTTTGAAATTTCCTTAAAAATGAAGTGATTCTTTTTCTGTATTTTTACACTATTTGATAGCAATCTCAGAAAACATTCACATTCAACTCCTCTTTATAAGGCTTGCAGGGGTCTGTCAGATCAAGACACTTAAAGTAAACATGACAAATGTAATTTTGTAGCACTTAATACCGTTAATCCTTAAAGCAGGGAACGTGGAAACCCTTATTCATACTGATATTTGAAACCTGTAAGCAATCTCATGTTTCTAATGGTGATTTTCTTTTTATTCCACAAAGAAAACAGTATCAAGACCTTTTTTTCTGCAATACTACTCGAGGCTATTCAGGAAAAAAAAACCCCCAACAACACAAAAACCAAACAAAAAACCCCAAACCCCAAAACAACATAAAATCCCAACCCACAACAGGAAATCTGGCTCTTTAGCTCAAATAATAGTCTCTTTATTGAGTGGACACTTGCTTTTTATGTTAAACTGATTTTCTTATGAAAGTGTTAGAAGGGAATAAATGACAAGTTCAAACTCATCTGATTTCTTTTGATTTATGTTGACCTTGAAAGAGAGAGAGGTCATACTGTTGGCAAGCAATAAGAACTAATCTGTTACTAAGTGAGTAATTAAAAGTGAGGCTTTATATATTTTTGTAATAAGCTGACAGCAACTCTATCCTCATGTCATACAGTTGCTCTAATCAACATAGTCATTGCATTTAGTGACAAGCAAGAAGTTTACAAGAAGTCAGATGACAAACTCTTGAAGTGTGCAGTTTGTTCAGACATGCAGATGATTAGAGTGACTATAGTGTAGATGAGGAAAAACTCCAATAAAAATCAATGTCAGGCTGATGCAGTTAGGAAATGTTTATTTTTCTAAGGGATTGGGTAGATGCTTATTAGTATGTTCGACTGAAATAGGTAAAGTTGTGTTCATTAAAGAAAGTAACCTGAGGTATTGCAGGCTTCTACTATTTAACTGGCATGACTTAAGACTATTCTTACATCAAACATGATGATATTGACTTCTGTGTCACCAAATGGAACAGGTTGCCCAGAGATGTGGTAGAAACTCCATTTGAGGTCTGCTTGGATGGGGCTCTGAGCAACCTGATCTAGTTAAAGATGTTTGGTGCTCTCTGCAGGGAGGTTGGACTATGTGATTTGTAAAGGTCCCTTCCTACTCAAACCATTCTATGATTCTATGGAATAACCCAAATAATAGTCCATTTCTTTGAGACACATTAAGAAGTCTGTTTCTTTGGGTTCAAGGTAATTTTATAAGTTGATCCATGGCTTGAATATTCCTCCCAAGAATTAAATGACATGGCTCAAGTCCAGAAAAATGTAGCAGCTATGTCTTGTGTCTTTTAAAAGGGGCCTGAAGGCTGGGCATAAGGCCAAATTCACTAATCACCCATACATTTCACTGATTGGAGATCACAGAAGTCAGATTTGAAGATACCTGGGAAAAGAACCTCAAGTTTGTTCTCTGTGTTTCCCATGTGGCCTTTCAAAGGCATTAAAGGAGTGATGTTGTACAGTCTTAGAGGTTGGACTCAATGGTCTTAGAGGTCTCTTTCAACCAAAACAATTCTATGATCCTATGATAGGACAAAGGCATGAATGAAGTATTCTACTATTGCCTGCTGTGAAGAACGGTAGGATTCACAGGCAGTTGAGACTGCTGTACAACAAAATAGACTGTTCTACAGTCTATTTTGTTGTACAGCATCTTTGGTCTCTGGCTTCTGTCAGAATAATTTATGAATGTAGTTGCTAACTTGAATATCTGGTTAACTATTTTCTTTTTCTTTTCAGGATAGTAGGACTTCCATGCATAATGTACTCTGTTTTGTGGCATATGCCCAAGCAGTTTTCCAAGTTTTCCCAACTTTTGCCAGGAGTGAACCAGCTATACCCCTAATAAAGGTATTACTTTATTCTGCAAGTTGTGCCTTACCCAAAATAAGGAAGAATTCTCCCTTCCAGAAAGAAGATTTTAAAAGCCCAAAACTTCCACTTTTTATCTTATGGGAGAACCTATTTTATGTTTGTCACACCTTTCTCCTCTCTTCTGTAATAAACAACTGAAAGGAAAAAAAAAAAACCAAAGTTTTCTAGCATCACTGTCAAATTTGGAGTAATTTCTGCCTGATTTTCAATGGAAACACTAGTCTTGTTCACATATTTACCATAATGTTTGACTGAAATATAATTGCAGGTCTCACTTGGGTCATTTAGGTTTGATTTTTATTTCCTATACCTTAATAGGGTTTCATCTTATATGGGCATGCAACTTCTATCTGAAGGTCTTATGTCAGCAATCACCAGCTTGTGGCTCAGTCTCATGTTGCTTATAGTCACATGAGATCAAAATACTTGAAGGGAAAATTTAGTGTTGCTCAAGGTGAGATAAGTTGAGTATTGCTACTCAACAGTCAGCAAAAGACAGAGACTCTTCTTGGCCTAATTTCCTTAGATTAATAAGCAGCTTCTACTACAAAACACCACAGCTGTAAGTGCCTATAAAGCATTGTTCCCATTAGCCACTCATTGCTCATTTTGGCTGTAAGTTCTGTTATGTGTGATAAAATCTACAGAAATATGTGAGATCAGTGTGATTGGTGTTACAGTCAGGCAAAAGATATTTCCTGCGAGTGGCAACAGCACAACTGTGCATCTCGGCCAGCGTTTGCTGGAGCCTGAAACTATTGTGAAACAGGCTGGAAATGTTTGTGAATGGTGATTCTGCCTAACAGATGGTTATGTCTAAAGGCAGCCAAGAGACTATGTAAGAGCACTGTGTGTTTGTGGGGGCATCAGCTATAGCCAGAAATGTCTACAAAGAATCTGCCCTAAGCTTTCTGGTCCAAGATTAAGCAGATATGTCATTTCTAGTACAGTTTTGGGATAAATTTCTGAAGTATTGAAAAAGAACGTTTCTGCAGCTGTTTCTGCACAAAAAAAACCCTCACAAAAACCCAACAACAAAAAACCCCAAACCTTCCACGCACACCCTTCCCACAAAAATATCCCAAATAATCAAATCAAACAACCCCCCCCACCCCGCCAAACCAACCAACCAAAACCAACCCATGACATGATGTCCAAAAGAAGAACTCAGCATTGTGGATCATGGAGCTTGAGAAGCTGCTTTTTTAGAACTGCATTTTTTAATTTCCTAGTTAGACCTTTGGACACTTGCCAGATTTCTGCTGAGTAGGCTGGCAAGGTATAGGAATCAGATACACAACAGTCTGCTGCTTTCCTTGCCCCCTCTCCATGTGTAGCATTCCTGCTGCATAAAACCATTAGATTACAGAAAACATAGGATTTTGTTTCATAGCTTTTATTTGTTGTTCCATTTCCTGTTGCATTCCTATTTAACCTCTGGTCTTTCTAGCTAAGACGTAGTATCAAAGTAAATTTGGAAATGAACTTCATATGGATGAGAATGAATCATAAACTATACATGCTATATCCAATATAACTTTTTAAAAATAAGAATAAACCTTATAATTATATTTTAATAAGCAGAATGTTTTTTATTAATCTACTAAATTTTAATAAGAGTACATTTCCCCCTCCTTCTTCCAATACATTTTTACTCATCAAAACCATCCTCAGCATTAATCAAGAGCTGCGTGTTTTGTTGCAAAGTCTTTTTGAGGCAAGCTGCCTTTGAATTGCGTAGATAGAAGCTATAATGGATGGAGGAATTCAACATTTTGATCTTCACTTAAGGTGTTTTCCTTCCTTAATTATATCTCAGCATTCAGATGACTGTCTACAGTATCAGAAAATCGCCTTGAGTTAGTTGGAAGAGAGACTTTCAAGAGCTGCAATGTTGGAGAGAAATTCATAAGAGGATGCTCTCTGAACCTTATCAGAGGGAAGTGCAACTACCCTTCACAAGTAACATATCCTTGAGGTGTTCCCTCTTTGCAAAGTTCAATTAAATGTGCTTGTGGATTGGTGTAACAGTTTTATGAATTTGTCTGAGAGCACCAAGTTTCAGGTGTTTTGGAGAACAAGGGGGACACCCTGCAATGGGTAGAAATGGCACTGTCTGCCCTGTCATTAGACTTTATTTATATCATCTACTAGGATCTAAGGGATTGCTTGAGGCCTGATGTACATTTTCTGATGTGATCTACACTGATTGTTTTTTAGTGTTATGTTAGGGAACTGCTGCTACCTCCATAAATACCTATCCTCAGTCTCATTAACCTTCTGTAAGGCAGAGTTTCCAAACTGGTCATTACATATGCACATATTTCCTTTTACTGTTTTTGAATGTCCCCATTTTCAGTTTGTTGAGTTTTGGG
>VWZI01020305.1:350401-365939 GCA_013396835.1 Psilopogon haemacephalus | reverse complement strand
GGGTGTGGGGGTTTTTTGTGTTTTTTTTGGTTGTTGCTTGTTTGTTTGTTTGTTTTTAAATTTAAACGCTTTTTCTTGTGTTAGAAAAGATCACACAAAGTTTCTAGATACCTGATACTTTATTGTACCTTTGCTTCATCTCCTTTCCAAGACAGAACAATCCTAGCCCCTTTTCTAGCTCTTCTCATAGGTTTTCCATATCCAAGCTCACTGCCCATATCCTTTGCCACCTTTTTAGTCCTGTGTTTCCTTGTCCTTTTCCTTTTCACCTGTCTTTTCTGTAGGATCCTTTCACTGCCCTCACTGTAGAGAACTTCTTCCTAACATGTAGTCTAAATCTCTCCCAGTTTAAACCCATTACTCCTCATCCTGTCATTACAAGACCTTGTAAATAGTCTCTCCTCAGCCTTCCCATAGGACCCTTTCAGATACTGGAAGGCTACTATGAGGTCTCCTGGAAACCTTCTCTTCTCCAGGCTGAAGAGCCCCAACTCTCATAGCCTGTCCTAATAGCAGAGGTGCTCCAGCCCTCTGAGCATCTTTGTGGCCCTCCTCTGGACTCACTCCAAGAGTTCCTGCACCTGGGTCGCTGCAATCCCAAGCGCAAATACAGGCTGGATGGTGAGTGGCTGGAGAGCAGCTCTGAGGAAAAGGACCTGGGGGTCTGGGTGGATGAGAAGCTCAACATGAGCCTGCAGTGTGCACACGCAGCTCAGACAGCAACTGTGTCCTGGGCTGCATTAAGAGAGGCATTACCAGCAGGGCAAGGGAGGTGATTCTCCCCCTTTACTCTGCTCTCGTCAGACCCCACCTGGAGTACTGTGTGCAGTTCTGGAGCCCTCAGCAAAAGAAGGACATGGAACTGCTGGACAGAGTCCAGAGGAGGGCCACAAAGATGATCAGAGGGCTGGAGCAGCTCTTGCTATGAGGACAGGCTGAAAGAGTTGGGGCTTTTCATCCTGGAGAAGAGAAGGCTTCGAGGAGACCTTATAGCAGCCTACCAGTATCTGAGGGGGCCTACAGGAGGGCTGGGGAGGGACTGTTCACAAGGTCTTGTAATGACAGGATGAGGGGGAATGGGTTCAAATTGGCAGAGAGGAGATTTGAACGGGATGTTAGGAAGAAATTCTTCACAGTGAGGGTGGCGAGACACTGGAACAGGTTGCCCAGGGACGTTGTGTCTGCTCCCTCCCTGGAGGTCTTCAAGACCAGGCTGGATGAGGTCTTGAATGACCTGATCTAGTGGGAGGTGTCCCTGCCTGTGGCGAGGGGTTGGAACTGGATGATCTTTGAAGTCTCTTCCAACCTAAACCATTCTATGATTCTATGATTCTTGTGTTGGGGACTCCAGGGGTCTCATCTTTGTTACTTCTTGTCTGCAATTTAGCTAAATTTTGTACTGTGAGTCGAAGCAAATTTCTCATTGTAAGTATACTAAAAATATTTCTATATTAAAACTAAAATTATTTTTCTTTCATGTTGTAAGAATATTGTCTGTTTTCAAGGTAAAAGATGAAGACTTTGAACTTTGATGCTGTAAACTAGTGTAGCAAATGAACAGAAGGAAGGATGGATGTGATGCTTTTGTTGTAGATTGTGCTGCTGAAACAATGGCCTGTAGCATTTTGTGCAGCTGGAATCCCTAATTAAAACTGAAGTTTCACACCAAATATAGGCAACAAGAAATACAGTCAACCTGCAACCTTGGAAGTGATGGCAGTAATAGAAAATTCATTGCTTCTTGAAGAAATTTATTCACTCTAAGAGGACCAGCTAGACTGCTTGTCTTTCTCAAGTGTTTTGCATAGTATTTTACATTGAGGTATATATATGGAATCTTTACTCCCTTGTATGAAAATATAAAAACTAATTGTCATTTACAGTTCCTGACTTTGCATCCAGATTGTGCTCTGCGTGAGATATAATCCCACGTAAGTGTTTCTCAATATGCTGTGGAAAGAGATTTCCTCAAAGATTTCTCAAGAATGAAAAGTTTGGGCTATCACATCAAGGAATGCTTTCTTCTGTGTTTCTTTGGCCGTTGTATTATATGAATGATGAAGAAAAGTCTTTTCTGACAAATTCAGTTCCTGTTTCAAGACCTGAAGCACTGCATTCTTAATTCTGCCTTTTTAGGTGAGGAGGGAGATGGGTTGTATTCACAGTGATGTGTATTTTATTGTGCTGGTCTCAAATCTTGTTTTCTCCTACTAGCACTTGAATATAGTAGTTTGTCTTTAGTTGGTATGCACCTTTGTGCTGAGGAGGAAGGGAATATTTTGGGAGCCAGTATGAGTAGCTAATACACAGTAATAATAATTCATCAAACCATCAACTTTTTGCTGTGCAGTTTATGTATTTTTGTCCTTTAGGTTGTTGACTTAAGAGCAAATGTCCTGCAGATTCTCATGTCTGTAGTGTGTTGTTTTCCTTGAAATGAGTTTTAAAAAATAACAGAGTCCATAAATCTTTGTTTGAATTGGGTTCTTGCATGCTTCTTGCTGGACAAGACATGATTCCTTAGTACCATCTGTTAATGCGGTCGCTTCCTAGAATGGCAAAAATAATTAAGAGTTTGTGAGTTTGGATTTTACCAGAATGAACTTGATGCACAGACAAAAAAGTGGGAGAAAGCAATATTCTAATGCCAAATAACTCTCGTTATTTGAACAAATAGCTTGAAAGTGATACACTGAAACTGGCTGAGAACAGAGCAAAACCTTACATTTAGACAGAGAAGAGCCAATACAGAGATGTAACAGGAAGCCTAACAGGACAGCCACAGTAGAATAAGAGAGACCTTGGTGTTATTGGTTCACATCTTAAATTTAATACAAGTGTGTGATGTCTTCACAAAACCACCAAAAGCAACTCTGGAATAACTTCAACGGAAAAGTATATGTAAGAATAGGAAATATTTATTTTCCTTATTTGGCATTGGATCATCTGGATTACTTTACAGTGTAGAGCATCGTTCCTTGATTATGACCAGAAAAACTTTATGGTGCTTGGAAGTGAAAATAAAAGAAATGAAAAATCTGATCCAAAATCTCACCCCATTCAAGTCTAAGAAAGAGAGCAATTATGAAAGACATGACAATAATATTAAATATTATGACAAGAAGACCAACAGTAAACTGTTACCACTGTTGTCAGAGAAAAGGCCAGAGGTGGTAAGTTCAAATGGACAAAGGATATCCAGATTAACACTAATTAAGTCTTTTTTTCTGGATATTTTAGCAGAGGAGCAGAAGAGGTTTTGTGGATTGAAGAATCACTATCACAAGAATTTTTAAGTGAGTGTCAGGCATAGTCTAAGTTTACTCACTCCCTTGTCATAACTAGGGCTTGACAGAGATTTCCTGTGGTCCCTTCTCATCCATCATTTCTAGGGTTTGGTTTCTATTGTCTTAATGTTTCAAATGCATATGAAGGACTGTACTCAAAATGTAGATTTGGCTAAAGGTATAGGTTTGAAATGCTGCATGAGCTGGACTGGAGATGGCTTCTGGAGGAAAGAAGGAAAGAAATGAACTTTGGAGTTTATAAATTGGTCTTGGGTAACATGTGTGGTGAACTTACTCAGAATGACAGACCTTTCCTGAGCATCTCCATTAAAGTACCACTGGCCTCACTTTTAGATTATGTGACTTTACACTGGATTTGTTTCTCTTGCTAAGTGAATGAATCTCATAACGAATCTCACATAAAGGACCTGTCTTTTTGAATGTGATGTCTGTGGAGAAGAGAGATAATGTGTTGGGAGATGGCTTGTCCTGCGTGTGCAGGGTGGAGAATATGTTGGTTAGTAAAGGGCTTGAAATGTCATCTAGCTGGATCTCAGTGATGCAAGATATGGTGGATACTTTGTTGCTAACTGACTCAGATATTGTTTGTCATTGTCAGGCCTTCCATTGTTCATCATCTCTCCTTTTTTTCTTTTTCCCCTTTCCTGGACCTTTTGTCTATTTATCAGCATCTTTTCTTTGGATAATGCTTGTCCCTTTTAATACTCTACTTTTGATATACACAGAATAATGATCTCTCCTACTTAGTGCCTCAAGTCTTGTAGGAATTGTAAATAATTTATATTGAATAACTTAAGAAAACCAAACTGTCTTAAAAGCAGCTCTTCCAAGACACTATAGCTTTGTCTCCAAGAAGGTGGCTAAGTTTTGTCCAATTAGAAACTAATTTCTGCGTCAGCTGAAGTAAGTAGTACTTAGAATCATAGAATCAGTCAGGGTTGGAAGGGACCACAAGGATCATCCATGGGCAGAGACACCCTACCCTAGATTAGGCTGGACAGAGCCTCATCCAGCCTGGCCTTAAACACCTCCAGAGAAGTGGCCCCAGCCACCCCCTGGACAACCCGTTCCAGGGCCTCACCACTCTCATGGTGAAGAACTTCCTCCTCACATCCAATCTGAATCTCCCCACCTTTGGCTTTGCTCTATTCCCCCTGGTCCTGTCACTACCTGATAGCCTAAAAAGTCCCTCCCCGGCTGTTTTGTAGGCCCCCTTCAGATACTGGAAGGCCACAATAAGGTCACCTTGGAGCCTCCTCTTCTCCAGACTGAACAGCCCCAAGTCTTTCAGGCTATCCTCATAGGAGAGGTGCTGCAGCCCTCTGATCATCCTCGTGGCCCTTCTCTGGACACATTCCAGCATGTCCACATCCCTCCTGTAATAAGGGCTCCAGAACTGGATGCAGTACTCCAGGTGGGGTCTCACCAGAGCAGAGTAGAGGGGGAGAATCACCTCCCTCGCCCTGCTGGCTACACTTCTCCTGAAGCAACCCAGGATCTGGTTAGTTTTCTGGGCTGCAAGTGCACACTGCTGGCTCATGTTGAGCTTCTTGTCCACCAGCAACCCCAAGTCCCTCTCTGCAGGGCTGCTCTCCAGCCAGTCACTGCCCAGCCTGGATTTGTGCTTGGGATTGCCTCGACCCAGATGCAGGACCTTGCACTTGGCCTTGTTGAACCTCCTGAGGTTGGCTTGTGCCTACCTCTCCAGTCTGTCCAGATCCCTCTGGATGCCACCTCTGTGGCACCACATAGCTTGGTGTCATCAGCAAACTTGCTGAGGGTGCACTCTATGCCTCTGTCTGTGTCGCCCACAAAGATGTTGAACAAGACTGGTCCCAGGACTGATCCCTGAGGGACTCTGCTTGTCACTGGTCTCCACTTGGACATGGAGCCATTGACAGCCACTCTTTGGGTGTGGCCATCAAGCCAGTTCTTTAACCTTCTGGTGATCCACCCATCAAACCCATGTTTCACCAGTTTGAAGACCAATAATATTTCAATGATGTGTGAAGAAATGAAAATCATGGTTGGAAGAGTGGGAAGGTGACTTATATAAGGACACAACAAGATATGAAGGACTGTGCTGTTGTGTAAAGCAACCACAATGTTTGCACTTCTTGCCTCAGTTCCAAAATTACTGTAATATGGAAGTGGGCAAACACTCATCATTATTTCAGTGACATAAAACACATTTTTTCAGAAGCTATTAAGATTAATTAAAGCTGATTTTGAATAGGTCTTCCAGATCTCGCATCTGTCTGTCCTCTCAAGTATATCCACACTGCTTTCATCCACTCACAGGGTTTCGTAAATAGCCTAGGCTGATGTAAGGCAATGCTGCCTGCAGTGTGCATGCCCAGATTTGCCCCAGCCATGTGCTTCTGCCTCTTCCTTTACATCACTTCTAGCATTCATGAGGCCATGGAAGAAGTTGCTCATCTAGCTGAAACTTAACTGAAAGTTAAGAAGTGTTTAAAATGAGAGCAGTGATTATCATCTGATGTGAAGTGAAACTGAATAATTGCCAGTGCTGAAACAAAATATGGGTCAGGACTGAAACAAGACCCGCAGAAAGGGTGGGACTGATCCTTTTGCAGTAGCCTAGAGGTAGATCAATTTAAGTTGATTGTGAATTTAGTATGTCTATGATGTGTTTGGCATTTTGCACAATACGCTTGGCAAATGACAAAAATTATGCATGGATTTTCTTTTTATGTTGGTGATTTAATTGTGCAGTTCCTCTGAAGGGGTTAGCGTATTTTTATAATACTAATATTGCAATGAGTAAATGATCTTAGTTTGTTGTTTTTATCAGATAAGTGCATCTCTTACCATACTCATTCTGATACACGGGATTACTTAAGTCTGTCTTGTTTTGAACCTCATTTTTGTGCTTTTTCTCCCTATTACTTATCTTTAATAAAGTTTTTAGTGTGAATCAGCATTATTATTTCACGTAATAATGAAACCTTTTGTGAGAAATTGCTCCAAATTATCATGTAATGAGATCCCAGCCCAATACTATTTCTTCTCTTGTCAGTTGTGACAACTAAGATTTGTTCCTTATCTAGAATGAAAATATATCACAGATTATTATATTTTCCTACTGCTCTAATTTGCTTTGCTGCAATGAAATATCAGACCAATGGAGACTAGATAATGTGCTGCATATGAGCTCAAAAACTCCTGAATTTGAGTCATGGTTTGCCAAAGTGACTTAGTGACTTGAATTACTTTTAGCTCTCTTTTTCTACATTGTGTGCCAAATGACAGTGATAGTGTTTGTTTCTCTGCTGCACGTTAACAGTTTAAAATTTTGGTACTATGAGATACTTTATAGGTGAAAAACACAGCTATTACCACTCTCTTTTTTTTTTTTTTTTCATATTAAGAAATTAAAGTTCTGTAATAATTGATGCAAAGATTATATTTTCCTCTCTAAGTTAAATTCTTGTACTTATTTTTTTTCTTAGCTTAGCCCAAAGGCAAAGTATAAGCAAGAAATTCAGTCCTACTAGTATCAATAATACTTGAGGAAGTATGTAGAAGAGTGGATGAGAAGAACCTTCACTTGGAATCATAGAATCAGTCAGGGTTGGAAGGGACCACAAGGATCATCTAGTTCCAATGCCCCTGCCATGGGCTGGGACACCCTACTCTAGACCAGGCTGGACAGAGCCTCATCCAGCCTGGCCGTAAACACCTCCAGGCAAGTGGCCCCAACCACCCTGCTGGGCAACCCGTTCCAGGGCCTCACCACTCTCATGCTGAAGAACTTCCTCCTCACATCCAGTCTGAATCTCCCCACCTCCAGCTTTGCTCCATTCTCCCTACTCCTGTCACTACCTGATAGCCTAAAAAGTCCCTCCCCAGCTGTTTTGTAGGCCCCCTTCAGATACTGGAAGGCCACAATAAGGTCGCTTGGGAGCCTCCTCTTCTCCAGACTGAACAGCCCCAACTCTTTCTTTGATTTTTGCAATTAATCCATAAAAGTGCATATGGTGGAGAATGTCCCTTTGTATGAGCTATGGAAATATCACACTTCATTCCTCAGACAGGCAATTAAGTAAGCTTAAAATGCTCCACTAGACTAGAACCCATCACCTGTTGTAATGTCACTAGACTTTATCACTTATTTCACTATTTCTTGTATATCTGCCCTTCTTTATATCAATTATTACAGCAGAAATGTTTTAGCGGTAATAGCTGCTCAATTAGAAGAAGAAATGCCCTGGAAACTTTGAAAGGGAAAATATGGACTGATTTTCTTATCTACTTTCCAGGCTTTGTGAAGAGTATGGATTATTAGATATGTAATTGTACTAATTGTATTAAAGCAGCTTCTGGTATTTGTTTGACACCTCATTTCAATTTTTAAAGACATACAAGCCTAAGGCCAGGAACCTCTTCTTATGTTGGTCTGTAAGTGAGAATACAAGTAAAGATGAATGACAATAGTTTTGTTATTTGGAGGTATTATAATGCACTTGGATCTGTGCTTGTATGGTTCCTGAAGCTCTTTAAGACTGTTCTTTATCAATTTCTAAGTGAAGACTTAGTCCTTTTCGTGAGTTCAGTAAAACAACCAAGAAAAGAGAACTCAGAACATTTTTGTGATGATTTCCAGAACGTACTAATTTATTCTGAAGCAATTTCTTTCAGAAAAGTAAATAAAAATGACATCATCTTTTTCCAACAGGAAGAAGGCAACTGGGACCTGAAAGTCATGTCTGGAACATTCTGCAAGAAAAATGGGTACTGCTGACTGAACATCATGCAAGACTGTCTCCATGGCTGTCTGCTCCTTAGAAACACATGTGAATTAAACATGAAAATATTTCTATGACTTTATGGAAATAACCCTAAGTTATATATAAGGGAAGGTGGAAATGATGTGGAGAGACAAAATCTGCATTAGAGAAGAGCTGCTGATTGTTGATATAGATTTTCCTCTGGGCAGAGCAGTGTTCCTTCTGTTCACTTGCACTAGATTTTTCAGAGTTAAAAAAATGAGGATGAAAGGTAAGAAATTTTGCACAGTATCTGTTGACCAGAGCATGCTGACAAACACTCTCATCAAAAACTTGCTGTAGTGTGTCTTCTGTGTTGGCGTCCTAACAGCTGTACAATGCAAGTTCTTCCAGAAACCATAAGGAGGTCTTGAAAGCTGAGGAAAGGACTCCTCCAAATAGAGTTTCACTGCTAATCTGTGGCCAGTTTGCCCCAAATTATACATCCATAAGTTCTCTGAAATTAAAAGGAACTAACTTGGGTGAAATTTTGAGTGGAATTTTGCCCCAAAGACCCATTGAGTATTTATCCAATTTAATTTATGTATAACAATAGATGAAAGCAGTTCTACCTTCTTTTCAATTTGCTCATATACTGGAAAAAGGGGCCATGTGTGGTCTCAAAATACATAAGCATATGGGATAAAATGGAAAATAAATTTTAGAATCCATCTTTCCTTAGAATCATTTTTTCAGGTGGAAATTGCTGCATCTTTTAAACATAGATTCCAAGGTGAGTGAAGACAAATGCTAGCTAGCATGTTAACATTTTTACAGTATCATATATATTCCTGCTATTGACTTATCACATGCGGTTAGTAGAAACAAAGACAGTTCTCCATCATTTTTCTATGCATTTTAGACCTGTTCCAGACATAAAGCAGATCTGCAATATTTTCCTTTCATCAATGTGTAACTTCAAGGAAGCAATTATTTAATGTGATGTTATTTAACATGATGCCATCAATAAAATTCCTTCATTTGGAGAAATTAGTTTCTCAGGTGAGGCCCAGAGTCTTCATCACTGAGGTGGTGACCTGAATGAAGATAATAATATTACTACTAAAGTATTTTTACTCAAATTGAATATGCTTTTTGTGAGGTGCTAAGTTTTATTCCTTATGATGTGGCAGAAGTGTGCTCCAGCAAGATTTCTCCAGCAGTGAAACCTGCTGAAGAAAACCTAATTATCAACCTTCCAGCTGTATCTGCTCTTGCAGCCTGTCTAGATAAGAGTGCTGCATGCCTTTTGTGCTTTCAGCTGATGACTGCGAACACTGTGCAGGGGGAGGCAACTACAGCTCGGCACGCCACTCTAAATATCATATGGCATTATGAGTGCTTTCTACTTTGATGTTGACTTCCTGACATAAAAGAACTTTCTCCGGGTAATTAGGAATCCTAACCTATCTTTTCCCTCAAGTGGACTGCTGGAGATCAGCAGTACCTACTAAGCCACTCTCATGGTGAAGAACTATCTCCTCGCATCCAGTCTGAATCTCCCCACCTTTGGCTTTGCTCCATTCCCCCTAGTCCTGTCACTACCTGATAGCCTAAAAAGTCCCTCCCCGGCTGTTTTGTAGGCCCCCTTCAGATACTGGAAGGCCACAATAAGGTCACCTTGGAGCCTTCTCTTCTCCAGACTGAATAGCCCCAACTCTTCCAGTCTGTCCTCGTAGGAGAGGTGCTCCAGCCCTCTGATCATCCTCGTGGCCCTTCTCTGGACACACTCCAGCATGTCCACATCCCTCCTGTAACAGGGGCTCCAGAACTGGATACAGTACTCCAGGTAGGGTCTCACCAGAGCAGAGTAGAGGGGGATAATCACCTCCCTCGCCCTGCTGGCTACACTTCTCCTGAAGCAACCCAGGATCTGGTTGGCTTTCTGGGATGCAAGTGCACACTGCTGGCTCATGTTGAGCATCTTGTCCACCAGCAACCCCCAAGTCCCTCTCTGCAGGGCTGCTCTCCAGCCAGTCACTGCCCAGCCTGGATTTGTGCTTGGGATTGCCTCGACCCAGATGCAGGACCTTGCACTTGGCCTTGTTGAACCTCCTGAGGTTGGCTTGTGCCTACCTCTCCAGCCTGTCCAGATCCCTCTGGATGCCATCCCTGCCTTCCAGCATGTCTGCTGTACCACACAGCTTGGTGTCATCAGCAAACTTGCTGAGGGTGCACTCTATGCCTCTGCCTGTGTCGCCCACAAAGATGTTGAACAAGACTGGTCCCAGGACTGATCCCTGAGGGACTCTGCTTGTCACTGGTCTCCACTTGGGCATTGAGCTATTGACAGCCACTCTGGGTGTGGCCATCAAGCCAGTTCTTTAACCTTCTGGTGGTCCACCCATCAAACCCATGTTTCACCAGCTTGGAGACCAGGATGTGGTGCGGGACAGTGTCAAAGGCTTTGCTCAGGTCCTGGTAAATGACATCAGTTGCTCACCTCTCATCTGTTGATGTTGTGACCTGTTCATAGAAGGTCACCAGGTTTGTCAGACAAGATCTGCTCTTGGTGAAGCCATGCTGGTTGGACCCAATCACCTCTTCACTATTCTCTTGTCTCAGTACTGCCTCCAGGAGGATCTGCTCCATGATCTTACCAGGCACAAAGGTGAGACTGAGTGACCTATAGCTCCCTGGCTCTTCCTTCCTACCCTTTTTGAAAATGGGAGTTATGTTTCTGCTTTTCCAGTCAGTGGGGACTTCACCAGACTGCCAGGACTTTTGGAATAGAATAGAGAGGGGTTTAGCAATCTCATCTGCCAGTTCTCTCAGTACCCATGGGTGTATCCTGTCGGGTCCCATGGACTTGAACACTTTCAGGTTCTTCAGGTGATCACGAGCCTGATCTTCATTTATGATGGGCTGCTCTTCCTTCCAGTCCCTGCTATTATCTTCCATGTCTCCAGGAGCATGGCTGGAGGCCTTTGCAGTGTAGACCAAGGTAAAGAAGTCATTGATGACCTCAGCCTTTTCCATGTCACTTGTGACCAGTTCACCTGTTTCCTTTCTGATTGGGCCCACACCTTCCCTAGTCCTCTTTTTACCATTAACATACCTGTAGAAATTCTTGGTGTTCCCTTTGACCTCCCTGGCTAGATTCAATTCAAACTGTCCTTTGGCTTTCCTAATCAGATCTCTGTCTGCTCAGGCAGCTTCCTTATATGCCTCCCATTCTAGCTGTCTTTTCTTCCACTCCTTGGAGAGTCTCTTTTTGTGTGACAGTGTGTCCAGGAGCTCCTTGCTCAGCCAGGCAGGCCTCCTGGCATTCTTCCCTGCTTTTCTCTTTGTTGGTATACATTGCTCCTGGACACAGGAGGTAATCCTTGAATACTGACCAACTGTCCTGGGCCCCTCTTCCCTCTAGGGCTTCATCCCATGATACTTTGGCCAGCAGATCCCTGAAGTGATCAAAGTCTGCACACCTAAAGTCTAGGGTCATAAGCTTAGTAAACGTCCTCCTGATTGCCCTGAGGATCTTAAATTCAACTGTTTCATGGTCACTGCAACCAAGGCTGTCCCTGAGCCTCACATTGGTCACCAACCCTTCCCTGTTGGCTAGAACAAGCTCCAGCAGTCTCTGCTGCTTCACATACACATAGGAGCAGCTGCTTCCTGTGCTCACAAGTACAGGCTGTCCCTGTTAGATGGAATACGTTCATGGAAATTTTTAACTTGTACTGCAGAATGTTATTTAGAGTGTTTTTCCTTTTTGCATGCAGAAATGTTCTATTAAGCTAAGTAAATTCTAAAAGAGGGGTTTGCCTGTGGATCTATCTTTGAAATATCCTGCTGGAATACTGGCATCATGTAGTGGATATTTCATAATTTTGGCAACTACATGAATGTCTATATTCTGCTCAGTGTAGGGGGTAACAAAATGGGTGTTTTTTTTCTTGTTCTTTCTGAAACAAGACTGTGGGTGCACCCAACAACTATGTGGCAAAGGGTCAGAATCTGTACCATTTTCAAGGATGCTTTGTTTATAGTAACGTTTTGTGTCTCCTGGAAAGAAGTGGGCACTCTCTGTTGGCATATCCTTGAATAGAATAGAATAGAATAGAATAGAATAGAATAGAATAGAATAGAATAGAATAGAATAGAATAGAATAGAATAGAATAGAATAGAATAGAATAGAATAAATCAGGTTGAATGAGACCTCCAAGATGATCCTGTCCAACCTATCACCCAGCCCTAGCCAATGGCACTAAGTGCTCCATCCAGTCTTGAATACCTCCAGGGACGGTGACTCCACCACCTACCCAGGAAGCCCATTCCAATGACAATCACTCTCTCTGGGAAGAACTTCTTCCTAATATCCAGCCTATACCTCCCCCAGCACAACTTGAGACTATGTCCCCTCGTTCTGTTGCTGGTTGCCTGGGAGAAAGGACCAACACCCACATGGCTACAACCTCCCTTTAGGTAGTTGTAGACAGCAATGAGGTCACCCCTGAGCCTCCTCTTCTCCAGGCTAGACAACCCCAGCTCCCTCAGCCTCCCTGCTGTATTTCTGATGCTGAATAGTTTAGCCTTTTAAAACTTGCTGTAACATTGTTTTCCTCCTATAATTTGGTGATTTTTCCAGTGTTCTGGCATAGCTTATTAGCAAGTTATTAAAACTGGCCTAACTTAGTTGCTTTTGATCTTTTTCCCACACTCCTAAGATTATCTGAAATGAAAAGCAGTGTTACTGAATTAATGGTAAAAACTCATTCAGTAGTGGAATAAAGCAATGCAGATTTACTGAGACATCAGAAAACTGTCTGTCAAATACAACCCCTTGAGTTTCTTTCACAATCAAAAAGATAGGGGGAAAAAATGCACCTTTGTCAGCTTTAAAAAAAAAAAAAATTATTCCCTGGAAGTAAAAGTAAACCCAAGCAAGCTATAAAATGGGAATAGTAGAATCATAGAATGTCAAGGGCTGGAAGGGACCTTAAAAGACCAGCCCCCCTGCCAGAGGATCACCTAGAGGAGATCACACTGGAATGCATCCATGCATCTAGACGGTTCTTGAATATCTCCAGAGAGGGAGACTCCACAACCTCCCTGGGCAGCTGGTTCCAGTGCTCTGTCACACTCACAGTGCAAAAATTCTTTCTTAGGTTCACGTGAAATGTCCTATGCCTCAACTTCCACCCACTGCCCCTTGTACTGTCCCTGGGTGTCACTGAAAAGAGCCTAGCTCCATCCTCCTGGCACTCACTCCTTACATATTTGTTGTCGCTGTGGTCATAGCATGAGAATGAAACTGAATGGTTCAGATACGTATTAACTAGCAATTACCCTGACTTAAGTTAAAATTATTGCGTTCAAAATAAAGGGAGACCACAGCTATTTATTTATTTTACTGATTTTGCAAATCTTAAGATTTGTGTGAGTGCAAGCAGCCCTGGCACAACTAATTTTGCAAATGGCACTATCAGTTTTCTACATAACTGTAGTACTAAAGACCAAGAAAACCATCTAATACCAGCAACACCTAAGCTGCAGAAGAAAAGTTAAATCAAGCTGAGAATGACATCATAAAGTGCTTAGATGCTAATGTCCAGTATAAAAAGTACCACGAAATCCCAGAATTGTAGAGTTTGAAAAGGATCTTTAGGTATCATTTAGTTCAACACTTCTGGCAGGAAATCTGTGAAGTATTTTCCAGAATCTAATCCCCAAAGCTATTTTCAATTAAGAAATGATGCTACAGCATACTTAGCAGAGAAAGAAATAATTCCTGAAGGACAAATATAGGAGAATCAGTGATCAAGCAAGTGAGAAAAGGTGCAGGGTATTGTAGTGATGGGACTTAGACATCTTACTCTTGAAATTATGAATCTGTTTAATGAAGTGCCATTGGAAGGACAAGAATCCNGTTGTGGTGGTGGATTTTGTTTCTTTTGGTTTGGTTTGGTTTTAGGGTGAGAAGTAGGGGCAAAGGCGCAGAAGAGACTTTATGAATTCCTAAGATGTTTAGTCTATGACATAATTTAGAAAAAATATTGATTTGCCATCTGCAATATACATCAGCAGCCCAAATTAATAATAGTTAAATTAAGATTTCTTTGAGGATGCCTTCTGAAGAAACAGCACATCATTTTTACCTGTCATTTAGATAATGATATAGGCCAGTGAAAAAGGCTTAACATTTACTTCAGGACATACTCTATATAACAACTGTATGGTAATGGCCTATTGTACACCTGCACTGACGAAGGAAAACAGGCAGAACTGCAGAACCTTTTTGAAGACCCATTTGGGAGCACTCTTACAGCCTCGTTGTTGCCTATGTTATATTTCCCAATGGCATCTCCTTTGTTGAGTCTGGAGGGCTAGAAGTAGAAACCCAGTAGGAAGGAACACTGAGATTTTGGTGGTTTTTGCAGTTTGTGTAATGGAGGGAAGAATTAATTAACCAACAACAGAGAGATATATCTGCATTGCTTCTCAGCAGTCTTCTCCAGGCTAAGACAAGGTTGGCATTATTGCGTTCATTCCCTTTATTGCTCTGGGGTGGCTGTGTGGAGGGTATTCAGTTTTGGGCAAAAAGGCAATATTATGATCCAAATTCTGCTTATAGCAGTTTTCCCAATAAACTCAATGGGACTCTTCTGACCCTCTTCACTTTAGTCAGGTAAGCAATAACTTTACATAACTGTGTAATAGAGAGTTATTGGCAGACAGCTTCCTCTAGAGACAGTTTTCTTCTGGAAAATACAGCTGGACACAGCAGAGGAATGTTTTCATGAGATACCTGATTGATCTTTCATCCTACAATTTCTGACTGTCAGATAGAGTCTAGCCAGGATAAATATTTCCAAAAAGCAAATACTTCCAAAAAGGGGAGCATCAATTAAATATAATTTGAAAGTGTATTAGGTTGGCTTTCTTGTATTTCCACTATGTCAGATTTAAATATGATTCATTTGGACATCTGAACAAAACAGTTCAAGAAGGCTGACATTTTCCTACTTCAGGAAAACAAAATGAAATGGTTCTCAAAGGATCCTCATAAAACCCGTTTGCCTTGTGCCTAATTGCATGCAACAGGAGGTGCAGAATTCCGGAAAGGTGTCTGGGGAGCTGCGTGTGTTGTGTTTCCTCTGCCCTTTGTATGTGGACTCACAGGCACACACACTTCCATAGTGCTTCCTGAGCACTGCTCTGCTACCTTTATTGTACTCAAATTCTCTTGGTAGCAGCTGGGGAAGGTGAAATGGCAGAGAGAGAAAGGCAAAGAGTTGTTCTTAAAGGTATCAGCTGCAAGACTTAATCATACGTTTGCTTTATAACTGAATTTTCAAAAGGGGTGTATAACTTTGAGTGTTCAGTATGAGAGACTTCATATTCCTTTTATTCAGAAGTTATCTAGTGCTTGCTGTTTCTGTGAATTACAGATGGAAGTTTGGGGGCTCAGCCAAGCACATACACACACCTTCCCCCTC
>VWZI01020305.1:323450-350307 GCA_013396835.1 Psilopogon haemacephalus | reverse complement strand
CCCGTTCCCCTCAATTTTTTTTTTTTTTTTAAACAGCCTATCATTAACATTTAACAGCAACTATGCTATGTCTGCAGATACTGGGACATGTCTCTGATCTATTAAACTCTTTAGAGTCTTATTTGTGTCATTTTTTACCTAAAACCAAAAGAAATATGAGATCATTTAGAAACAAATAATCCTCTTTTACTAAATTACTTACATTACAAATCATACTTGCCTTGACTTCCCTATTTCCTTTTTTCTGTTGCGGTGATTTTGTTGAACATGACAGATAATTATATCTTAGCTGATCCCTTGGCTATTGTACTTAAAAATGGCTAGTTTTGCTTAATTTGCTTTTAACTCACCCGTTGCTTTCAGCCTACAATAAAAAATGAATGCGAACTATGTTTAAAAGCTTTAGAAGGCAGATCTGACAAATGTAACATAGGCTTTAGAGAGAAAATGCAATTGGCCACTCCTACCAAATCATATCCCAGCTAATGAGAGGGTTTGGGATCAAGAGAACTCTCCGGTAATTTTGAGCCTCCTGACAGGCAGCTAAATCTACTGCTGTCAGAAGTTGAGCACCATGTTGAAGTCAAAGCAGGGGAACATTCTGGGAAATATGGGAACAGAAGACTTGAAGGGACTGCCTGGGTCATCAAGTCCAGTTTTCTACTGTTGTAGACATCCATGTTTCATAATCCCTTTCATTAAGTTACCAAGATCTATCTTAAAACTAGTTAGATTGTTTGGCCCCACAGCTCCCCTTGGCTGGCTGTCACAGGACTTCTTTCTTCTGTTGGTTAGAAGCCTTCTAATTTCCAGCCTAAATATACTCACTCATTTGTTCTTTTGCCAATAGTGTCCTGAAGCTGAAAAAATATCTTCTCTCTCCTTTACTTCAATCCCATGATGCAGGGGTTAGCATGTCCCATTTGTTCATTGTGCTGCACTGTTCAAATTAGGTCCTTTGGATTTGTCTTCTGTAAGGGCATCTCCATTCTCCAGGGATGCCCTTCTCTGAGAAAGCTGGCTGAAGTTTGGGTTCAGCCTTTTTGACCATGTACAAAAGGGGCAGCCCAGCCTTGACTGTGCTATGAACATCTTGGTTCGGAACAGTGGTTCCAAGTTAAACTGCAGATAAGAAAGAGCCTATCTGCAGTTGTCACAACATGAACACTGCAGTTCACAAACAGAAAGATAGTTCAGGCTAAGAAATAGGTCTTACCCAGTAACCAGGCTTACTGCATGCAAGTTTTAGTTTAAAAATAGGCCTTTGAAATTTTCCAATAGAATTGTAGTAATGCCACACTAACTAAAGGTGCCCATGAATTATTTTGTCTATATGATGCTGTTGGTCATCCTCAGATGATAACAGTCTTCTTTATAATACACACCATATGTGAGATTGCTTGCAACAAACTAGCACATTTATTTAGGGTGAACAATAAGCTGAAACAGATATAAAATAAACTAGCTCTGTAGTAGATTTAGAGTACTTAGCATTTGGAAAGCCTTGTTTTGCCAGTAGATGGCACAAAGTGGCTTGATTTGGTTTCAGAACGTGTAAGCAAAGCACTGAAAGAAAAACCGAAATTTAAATTGTAATAAAGTTCTATTTATGGTAAACAGACGACAGCAGGAATTATAAACAGGACATTAGCATTCATATTTTGCATTTTATTGCCTCAATGGGCTTTTTGGTTAAAATAATGTGCCTGCCAATGCACTAAGCTCAGCATCTGAAGTGATTTTGACACAATTCTTGACTATTCAGACCTAAACAAATATGCAAGGTAATCAGTGGGTTTGGATCTGGTCCTAATTTGTTCTCTCTAGACACTTTGTCTTGCACAGAGTGCAGTTTGTTTATTTTGTTGGTAGCTTGGTGTTTCATCCCAAAGTGAATATCTTATCAAACAAAATCTTTCATTCCAGCTGTTTAAATACCAGTTCCATTCATTAAACTGCCAACTCCTTTTAATTAGGTTGATTTTAGCTCAGTGCATTTGGTGCTTTGGAGGATGACTCTCCAATCTTGGGAGATATATCCCACACTGAGATGTGGAGGAGTGGTTCTGACAAAACTCTTGCCTCATCCTCCACCCCTCCCTTGACAACCATGTAGCCACGTTTTTCTTGGGGAATCCCAGCTGTGGTGACCGAACAGATTAGCTATTTACGAAACAGGGCCATGTTATGGAGCAATGAGACAGTCCCAGATCAGCCAGCTACCTCCCTGTCCTCTCAGGTGTTGCCTCCACACTGTGGACAAAGATGGACTCATGGGCCATCTTCTCTCCATCTCTCTCTGTCCCAATCTTTTTTTCTACCAAGACTCCTTACTGTAGGTCCCTTGCAGGCACCATCACAGCACATTCCCATCAGGGTTTGTAAGGATAGTACTTTTTCCTTACAAGGCCTTTGTATGACTTAGTTCAAGATGTTTCTTGCAACAGGAAAGGATGCAAGAGAGGAAAAAAACATTTGATATGTTATTTTGCCTTTTTTGAAAGTCAATTTTGTCATCTTGATAGGATTAATTTGTTTCTTTTACCCAGCACAAAAAGAATTCTAGTTCATTCTGGATATTATGTAGAAGGTCATCAGCAACTGGATAGGAAAAAAAAAAAAAAAAAAGCTGGTTTGGTAGGGGACCTNATAGGAAAAAAAAAAAAAAAAGCTGGTTTGGTAGGAGGACTTGGAAAAACAACACAGTATCTTGAAACAGTTTTGTATCTCATTAACTGAAGGGCTGATCAATAGTTAATTACTCTTGGCATAAAAAAACCCAACATTCTTAGCCACTTTCTTATCCCATAAATAAAATAATTAAAAATCTCCTTTGAACTGTAGTGAGTCAATATAACTTGGACAGACATTTACCCAGTTATGAGCTGTTAAGTGAGGAGGTTTCCTTACCAGGGAAAATGACACATCATGTTGTATAACAGAAAAAAAAAAAAAAGAGTAAGCCAAATAATTGCTTTTCTCCCATTCCCTTTAACTCCTCTGTGCGTAATGAATATATTACAACTCAGCCAAGAATTCAGTGGAGAAAGCAGGATTTAGTCAAGAGCTTGTGGAATTCAGGTTTGAGTAATATTCTAGCTTGAAAGCTCTTTTATTCTGAAGTATGAGAGGGAGCTGCGTTAAGGATACTGCCAGTTGCATGTCACTGCAAAATACTGTCCCGGAGGACCTTAAGTTCCAAAGGAGAGGTGCTCAGGAGTTGTGTTTGTCTCCAGACAACACAGAGGTAAAGATGCTACTAATGACAGCAGTATGCCGCTGATAAGTTGGTGCTTCACAGCCCTTGGAAGGTGAATCCGACTTGTCTCAGGTGCGGAGGGTTAGACCTTGAATTTAAAGAAGAGGTTTGAAATAGAAGAAGAAGAAGAATACGGTTTAGGAGTTGCAAAAGCAGCAACGAGGCAGTAAAGGCTTCTCTTCGGTGATGTGGGTGCCTTGAGTCGCTGCTAGATGGCACTAGCAGACGCTTCTGTCACGGCGGCGTCTGTGCAGGCAGATTTCCTCGGGGACTCCTGCCTGGCTTGCTCTGAAAGCACAAGGAGACGGTGTCGGCGTGTATCCCGAGACAGACCTCTGCCCTTATTGCTACTTTTGTAACTGAATTTTAAGGATGGGGAAACTACTGCCCAATCAGGTGAACATGAGCCTGTATTTCAGATTTCAGTGCTTTTAGATTTTAAAGACACACTGTGATCCTTTGGGGATGAAGGATTTTGTGGAATTTACTGTTGTGACACTGCGAAGAATTTGCGCAGCATAATGTCCAGCACTTCTATGACCATCTTTGGATGTTTTCATTGATGGGACGATTTTTAAAATGCTTGTAGCAAGCAGAGAAAATGAAGTTCAGTCTTACAATACTTACTATGTAAGTGGAGAGAGAAAACGTGTAAAACCATCCTGGATGATCATCAAAGCTTGATAATTATTTTTAATAGTTGTGTAGGACCATTTCTGATTGCACTGGCAGGCTCAGTAAAAGGTGGTGCTTGTTTTAGAAGGGATTAGCTGAAAAGAGGTTGTCTGCCTTTCCCTGTCTACGAGCTAGAAGTAATTTGATGTACAAAGAGCGGGTGGGAAGTGGAGGCAGAGGGAGTTACAGGGGAAGTAATGGTGCCAGAGGCATTGGCATAATAATGGAAATGCAGAACAGGAGGAATTAAGAGTGGGGGTGTAGACAGGGATGGACTTGTACAGGGTCTGGAAGATTCTCTCTTGCCTCTAGTATTTTCCAGGCAAATAAATACTCATCTAACCTTTGCTACAGAGTGTGAATATCACTCTCAAAATTATGGACTATATAGAAAAGTGCTTCCTTCATTCTCCTTCTGCATGACTGAAAATTTGGACTGGGCTAACTAGACTAAATGCTAGCTTCCTTTTATATCTAGTGCTGAGTACTCACATAATTTTTTTCACACTACTCATGTGTACACAGCTTACACATGTAAAGGGAATGTGTGATGTGTGTGGCACCCCTGCCACCCTAATGTACCCATTGCTTGCAGCAACCTTTGTGCAGTGACATGTTCATGGAGGCTATCCAGATATTATCAGGGTTATTGCAAATAGGTGTGAAAAATTTAAAAGGGTGTATGGAGTTACTGTGATGATGAACTTAACCTTGTGTTTTCTCAGATACCGATAGGGCAACCAGTTTTGAGAGTGATATTAGATTGTTTCTAACAAACCCTTAGGGGAGATTTCACCTTTGACACTTTAGCCAAAAGGAGAGATGAAAAACTGAACCTCCTGAGATTCCTAAGAATTTTAATATATTTTAGAAAACTTAAGAGCAACCAAAGAGTTTGTCTCTCAAGGACACTTGCTCTGGATACTTGCTCTCCAGGCTTCTGCCACAGGGCAAATCTGGAGAAACAGGCTTTCTTATAGGACTTCTAGACTTGTTAGTCCAGGGCTGTCTGCATATTGTCAGGTAAGCTTTATGGTAGTTGTAGATGATAACCTTGATAAAGATATTTTAGGGATAAAGGTGCTAGTTGTTTAATCATCATGGAATGGATTTCTGCCCTGTTACAGAGAATAGCCCTGTAACAGAGAACAGGTCTTAGAAGTTTTGGTGAAGTTATTTTCTTGCTTTTATTGTTTGAATATACATCTAAGAGCAAGTACCAATTTCTTCATCCAAGATGGAATATTTGATCTGAAATTATCCATATCTCCATAGACAGAGAGTGCTTCTGGAAATAGAGAGAGAGAGATGTAACTTCCTAAATGACACTCCAGAATCTGTTGGTAGCAGACACTCCACACCTGTTTGCTTACAGTCATTTGGGGAGGTGTAACTCCATGCACCAAGTCAGAGGTTGACTTGCTGGAAAGCAGATCCATGGAGAAGGATCCTGGGAGTCATGGTGGAATATAAGTTAACCATGAGCCAGTAATGTGCTCTTGTGGCCAAGAAAGCAATTGGTGTCTTGGGGTGCATTAAGAAAATTGTGACCAGCAGGTTGAGAGAGCTTCTTCTTCCCCTCTACTCTGCCCTAGTGAGGCCACATCTGGAGTATTGTGTCCAGTTCTGAGCTCCCTAGTTCAAAAGAGAGAGATAACTACTGGAGAAAGTAGGGCCACAAAGATGATTAGGTGACTTGAACAACTCTCTTAGGAGAAAAGGCTGGGAGCCCAGGACCCTTTAGCCTGGAAAAGAGAAGCCTGAGAAGGGATCTTATTAATGATTATAAATAGATGACTGGTGGAGGTCAAGAGGATGAGATGGACTCTTGTCAGTGCTGCCTAGTGATAGGACAAGGGGCAGTGGGCACAAACTAGAACACAGGAAGTTCCACCTAAACACAAGGAAAAAAATATTTACTTTGAAGGGGATGAATCACTGAAACAGTCTGCCCAGGGAAGTTGTGGAGCCTCTGTTGCCTTACTCTGAAGGCGTGACGACCTGGTTCAAGGGCAACACGAACAGCCAAACCCAGGCTGCTCGGGCCATCCGCTACAGACATCAATATGATGGATAGCAAAAGGCAAAATGGCAAAATGGTGTTTATTAAAATGTGGCAGTGCTTTTTATAGCATACAAAACGTCACATCCGTCTTTCTACGTCCTAACTCAAGGCTATTGGCTATAAGGAGGGGCTCCTATCTTTCCGTTACAACGCGAGATCTTCAGAACGCCTGTCCCTAACTGCAACAAGCCTCCTTCTCTGGTGACTTTCAAAACCTGCGTGGATGTGTTCCCATGCAACCTGATCTAAGTTTCAAATCCTGGAGTCACCAGGGCCTATTACCATTAAGTATTGTTTTCTTCTGTCATTTGTCTGCCATGAAAATGAGAGGTTTGTATGGAACTGGCACTTAGCAAAGAGTTATCTCCATTCGCTTTGTAAGAAGAACCACGGAATACAGGATACACTTTTGAGACAGTGGCAAGAGGCATTTATTTATAAATGTAATCAAAACAATGGAGGGTAAAAAACAAATATAAAAATATGAGACATTGCTCTTTTAAAAAGGTAGCTCACAGATGGTTTGTAAGTTTGTTTCATAAAGTGTTTTTTCCAAATATTTGAATCTTCTGCATATTAATGTATTTCCTTTATCTTTTCCCTTTTGTTACTCAGTGTAATTATATAAGTATTCTTAAAAGTATGTGAGCATGTTTTCCATCCTTTCCTTTCTTCCCTTCTCCTTTTTTTGCTTTATTTCTTTCTTCATTTTAGTTTTCTTCTTCTGGAACTTTCTAAATCCTTTCATGGGGTCCTGAGCAATCCAATCTAGTTGGAGATATCCTTGCTCACTGCAGAAGCATTGAACAAGATTAACTTCAAGGATCCCTTCCAAACTGATGCATTCTCTGATTCTGTGAACATGTTTAAGAAGTCTTTAAAAGCTTTTCTGATTTAAAAGAAAAGGCTACAAGGTAGTAAGATGGAGTAATACATTTCAAACACTTATTCTGCCATCTTGTTTGCTGTTCTTATACCTTTTAAAATTAGTTTCTATTTACCCTAAATTTTTTTTGCACTTTTTTGTTTGTTTGGTTGGTTTGATTTGGTTGATTTTTTTGTTTGTTTAGTGTTATTGTTTGTTGTTGTTGTTGATCTGTGTTTTGTTGTTGGTTTATTTTGATTTATTTTCCTAAAAGTTTCCTGTCACAGCTTAACCCCAGATGGCAATTAAGACCCACATAGCTGCAGCCTCTCAAAGCTACACACAACCTGTCCCTGTTCCCTCCCAGCCCAAATCCCAGTGTGATGGGGGAGAGAATCAGAAGAGTAAAAGTAAGAAAAATTGTGGGTTGAGATAAAGATGGTTTAGTAAGTATAGCTAAAGCCACACACAAGCAAAGCAAAGCAAGGAACTCATTCACCACTTCATTCACCATCAGCAGGCAGGTGTTCAGCCATCTCCAGGATAGCAGGGCTCCACCATCTGTAATGGCTACCTGGGAAAACATCACTCTGAATGTCCTCTGCTTTCCTCATCTTCCCCAGCTTTATACACTAAGCATAACATCATATGGTGTGGAATATTTCTTTGGTTCATTAGGGTCAGCGATACCAGCAGTATCAGAATGGTTTAGGTTGGAAGTTACTTCAAAGATCATCCAGTTCCAGCATCCCACCATAGTCAGGGACACTTCCCACTAGAACAGGTCACTCAAGGCCTCATCCAACCTGTGGCCTTTAACACCTCCAGGGAGGCAGTAGCCACAGCCTCCCTGGGCAACCTGTTCCAGTGTCTTACCACCCTCACTGTAAAGAGCTTCCTCCTAACATCCCATTTAAGTCTCCCCTCTTCCAGTTTAAACCCATCACCCCTCATCCTGTCATTACAAGACCTTGTGAATAGTCCCTCCCCAGCCTTGCTGTAGGCCCCTTTCAGATACTGGAAGACTACTATAAGGTCTCCTGGAAGCCTTCTCTTCTCCAGGCTGAAGAGTCCCAACTCTTGTAGCCAGTCTTCATAGCAGAGGTGCTCCAGCCCTCCGATCATCTTTGTAACCCCTTCCAACTTCTTGTGCACTCCCAGCTAAAGGCTTTGGCTCTGTGTAAGCACTGCTCAGCAGTAAGTAAAACATTTCTGAATTATCAATACTGTTTCCAGACAAATCCAGAGAAGAGTCCCATACTAGATACTATGAAGAAAATGAAATCTATCCTGGACAAAACCGGCACACTTCCAAACTGAGAAAATTANAGGGACATGAGGGGGTGTGGTAGATGAAAAATGAAAGGTCAACAGCTCTTTTGAAAGAATTTTCTGAATGTGAATTATTTTTACAGCTGTAGATGTTTTTGTAATTTTGTTTTAAACATGTAGCTTTTTTATTTTATATGATCTATACTGCTTTAATACTATCTATTTGGCTACACTAGTTACAGGTATAATTTAAACCAAGTAAGTATCGGTAAAATTTGTGCTGTAGATTCCAAGTTAGGATTTGCTTATCACAGCACAGAAATATACTTGGTCTGTGCAGCCTATTATGCAACTGTGCCCAATCTAGGTGCACTGAAAGGCTCTACTGGTATATTTAAAACTACACAAGTTTTTGTTGTGAAATAAATCTTGTGTTAGACATGCTCTGAATGTTCCCATGGTGTGAGCACACAAAATGATTTCTGCATAACTTAGCTCTTAGGTACACACCTGGTCTGCTATTGATGTCTAATCTCCATAGACAATTTTGCCTCATTATGATCTAATCTTAATCTATCTAATGTTAAATTGTATTTGATTTTTTAAAATGCATTTTACTATATATTATTTCCTATGTATTATTTTTTAACTATGTCTTATATTATAGTATTTCGTTGGAAGGCTTGTGATTAATTAAGGTAGAAAATATCCATGCATATTGTAGTGACTGTGGCTAGAAACACTATGGGTTTATGTTTAAATATCACTGTATGTGACCAATTGAGATTAATAATAATATTATTCTTTCAATGAGTAATACTTTAATCATAGAATCATAGAATCATAGAATGGTTTAGGTTGGAAGACACCTCAAAGATCATTCAGTTCCAACTCCCCACCACAGGCAGGGACACCTCCCACTAGATCAGGTGGTTCAAGACCTCATCCAGCCTGGCCTTGAACACATCCAGGGAGGGAGCAGACACAACCTCCCTGGGCAACCTGTTGCAGTGAATACTGAAACTAAATATTTTGCATGTAATATATAGTGCTTTTTAAGGTAGCTTAGTAGTAAAAAAACCTGCATATTTTAGACTAAGAAATTTATATAGTCTTCCTGGTACTAACAACAGCACAAGCAACATGCTTACTGCTTGTTTTCTTGTCCTCTCCCATAGTCTTATTTCCTAGACTTCTGGTATGGGCCCCTGTTTCGTCATTGCTTGCATTTGACATGAGAACTCTGGTAGCTGCTATTGCAGTGCTAATCCAATACTAAGTAGACTGTGCAGTTATGTGGAAATTGTATCTCTATTACTCCCCAAAATTAATTACAAATCTGTCAGTCGGGTGCTTATAGTTATCATTTATGGAAGTGGACCTCTGTAATACTTAACTCAATATTTCTGAGAGAACATTAGTAAAAACATAGATGTTCTCATACTAGACTCCATCTGTCTGTATCCTAAAGAAAAATTTTAGCAGCTTTTGTCTAAGTGGTTAGATTACTTCATCATTGTTACCTGCTTGTTGGTTTGGTAAGGCAAATGAAGAAGAACTTCAAAGAGGAAATGAGGAAGAAGTTGTTCATGTGGAAAAGTCTGTTGTAAGAATGGTTTTATTTTCAGTCGCTTTCACTGACAGTTAAAGTGGAGCATTATAGTAACACTGTGTTAACTTTTTATTGCCTATCTTAAGAATATTAGGTTACTCAAAATTAGGTCACTTGTTGCATATGAAATTCTTATGTCTGATGAGTTACATGGCTTGTGAAGAATTTACTGTCCCTTGGAAGTGTGCTAGATGGTCAACAGCATAGTAGTTCAACAAATGTCTTTAAGAAGGACACAAATATAATGGAAGAAACATGGATCATATAGGAGGTAATTTGTGGAACAGAGAAGTAAATAGAGAGTAAGAGGATAAAGAGTAGAGGAAGATGTGACCCTAGCAAGGACACTCTTGGAGAACAGTATCCAGTTCTGGGGTTCCCAGATGACCCAGTGAGATGTGGGTGTATTGGAGAGTGTCTAGCAAAAGGCCATAGAGATGATTAAAGGACTGAAGTATCCATTTAGATAAATATCTGATGGTGGTGGTAAAAAAGATATTGAAGACATTTTGAAGAGAGTCAAAAGCCATACGAATGTAGTCCTGGGCAACCTACTCTAGGTAACTCTGCTTGAGCAGGGATTGGACAAGATGATCTCCAGAGATCACTTCCAACCTCAACCATTCTGTGATTCTGAGTAGAGAAGGTTCATGAGGATGGAAAGAGGTCTTTCTGAGAAAGCCTAAGATATGAAGAACGCCAGACAGAAAAACTGAAGCAAGGTAATAGGCAGTCATGGAGAGGTGTGATCTGGAAACTCAAATGCACAGAAAGTGCCCTTTGGATTCAGTCCCTTGGTACCAGCAACAGCTTGCCTGTGATTGTGCCTAATCAGAGAGTTTCTGTATCTTTGAAGCTGGCTTCTCCTTAGCATTGTCCTTCTCTCACTATCTATATCCAAGAGCAGTACACTGGTTTTTAGTGTCCATGAAGTGGTGAAGTAAAGTTAAACTGTGCTTGACTTTCTGATTATAGGTTATGCAGTAGGACACTGAGGAACCATCAGTGATATGTATGCAAGTCACCTGCAGATGAGCAGTGCCAGAATTTAGGAATAGCAGCAATAAAGCCTTGCAGATAACCAGAGATGGGGCTACGCCTAAAGGAGGAGAGAAAACAGGAGGAATTGCTGCCAACTGTGTTTCCTCACCTGAAGGTGGTTCCAGTTGAACAGGATATCCACAAATGCATTCTGTGCTGTATGCAATGAAAGGGATTGCAGAAAGGAATAAGAAGAGGAATGTCACAAAAATACTCAGCAGAACTCATAGGAAGTGTTGTAGGAAGCATGCCTGTATTCATACATATATATATATGCATGTGCACATGCATACTGTATGGCAGATGCCAAGAGATTTTAAGTAAAAACAGTGTGTGTGCCTGTGTATCAGCATTTGTTGCCAGATTCAGGAGAGCAGAGCATCCAAAATGTAAGTTTTACTGTGAGCACCATAAGGCAAGCTACTGAAGTAATAGAAGCTTCATAGATATTCTATGGTTCCCTGTGTATCCCTTCTCTCATGAACTTTAACAACAGTAGATATGCAGCTATCTGATAAGGGTACCTCATGCTTCTTCTTCGTGGGCTGCTAGGAGGATGTGGAGAGATGTGTTGGTGGCAAGCAAGATTCCTATTGTACAGATCAGTTCTGATTAATTCATTTATACTGTGATAGTGTGGCTATTCTAATGGCAATCAAACTACATGTGTGTCATCACCATCTTCACTATTGTCTCTGCATTTGTGTTGTGGTCTAAATTTCCATGCCAGAACAGATACAGATTTCACAAAAATCTATGTATCACAACTGAAGGAAAGAACTGTGAGCAAGAAAAAAGGCAAATGATTCCACTGAAACTTACAGATCATCTTTTTTTCCTGCTGTCTCTCAGCACAGCTCTCACTGAGCAGTCTGTAGAAAATAGCTGCCAACTTTCTACAACTTCTACAGACAGAGAAGTAGTGAATACATTACAAACCATGAAGAGATTAATCTTCTCTTTTTTTTTGGTGCACAAATGAACCTCAGGCACATAGTATTTATATTCAGTCACTTAATTTTCTTCAGTAGGCAGAGAGTATTCAGTAGAATTTTTTAGTAGGTGCATTCAAAATATGCAACTTAATTTTGTGCATGGTTGTGTTGGTTTGAGCTAATTGGAGGATTTGAGTGAGAAATTAGACTATTGGCTGAGAGAAATAAACACAGTGTGTCACTTCACAGAGTTTTACTGAGGAAAGAAAAAAAAAGTTGTTTTAAGAACTGTTCTTTAAGAACTAAAGCTTCATTTATTAACTTCCAGTGTTTATAAAGGTGGGGGGGACAGGTAACTGCAAACCCACTACAATGGTAGTTAGCTCAAAAGATCTGGTTGCTTAAATAGTTCTACAAGTCAGTTGGTAATTGCAGCGATTTGGTGTTTTGATAACTGTGATGCTTCACTAGTGGCAGGCATATCTCTTATTACCATATTGAGTTGTTTCATGGCTTTTGATGATATTATCAGCAATGAGGATGCTGCAAACTCTGAGGGTTTTTTTTTTTTTTCTGGTGTTACTGCCTGAAACAATACCTATAAACTCAACTTTTCTAACAGTGTTTATTGACCATTTTTCCTATATCACGACATATTCTGCAGCCAACTCATAAAGTACTAGACAGAATAGGTTAATGTTTTGGGAGCCAGTGACAGCAAGGCTTTGAGTTTTTCTTACTTCTTGAAATATTTTTCTATTTTAAAGACCATAAAGAATGGTCATACCACGTAATAGTAGGTCATATTTAGAGATCTTGAAAAATTACAGCCCTGGGGATATTTCTTCACATTAGGAGCAGCCGGGAGATGGCATGCACTGCTTGATGAAGAGTCCAGCTCACTTTTCTCTGGGATAGGGGAAAAAAAATTATCCAGAGAAAAGTAAAGGCAAGTGAACTGTGGGGCATTTGTCTGACAGCTTTTCTCAGGCTATGGTAGATGAGAACAGCATCAGGGCTCTGAATCATTGTAGGGAATCTCTTCAAAAGCTGCCATAATGGCTTTAGTTATTTTTTCAAGAACTCAAACAGTTTAAGGTATAGCACAGAATTCAGCCCACTTGCCATAGCAACAATGATATCTCCTGGGATTCAACAGGTTTGTATGTGTATGCATGTGACAGACAACTTAGGAAATGGGGTGTATCAGCCATTTGGGGACACCAGTATTTTTCACTTAGCAAACATACAGCTCCTGTGCCTGCCACATCAATGGTTTTGTACACAGCTGACAGTGCATGGGCAGTCCTGAGTTAGCTTGCCTGTAAAACAGGAAAATATCTCTGGAGAGGAAACCCTTTTTTTTTTGTTAGTTTAGTAGCGTAGCTGCATGACCTTCCTTGGCACTTGTGTAGCCTGAACATGGGGATAGTTTATAAAGCAATGACAGCATGACCAATGACAGTCTTATTCCCTAATGTGTGCTTTATCATTTGGATTTGTAAGAAATCAGGGACTGCACCACTCCTCCTGTTGATGAACTTTTAAAGTATTCTTTATTTACAGATAATAGATCTCCTATATGATTGGCATAGACTCAGTTCAGGAGGTAGCATGGCATCAGTAGACAATATACACTTTTGTCGTTGTGAATATGGCTTCTGCAAGGCTGTTATGCTCTAGATGATGAATGTAAGTTTCCAAGGACACAGTAAGGTCAGTGCATATCCTGAGTGTTGGATGGTTTCTTAGTGGCAGAAATCCCATATCCATGTGATGTGTACTACATAATAGTTGGTTTGTAGATCTTCATGTGTTGTCTCTAAGCTTATGAAAAGCTAAAACAACTGAACCTTCCAGTGCTCTTCGGGCACTTTCTATACATCATGTGTGGTGGTGGCCAGCTGCTAAGTGAATGTGCAAGCTTTTTCTGTTGATTTCCAATGTTTTTTACAATTCTGTGTAGACTTGATGATGTTGTAAAGTCAAGCATCCTGTGAATAAACAGTATTTTAATTCCATCTAAGTGAAATGACATGGAATCACAAATGCCTTAATTATGTTAGTAGCCCCATCTCAAGAGCAGCCTGGGCTTGGCTAATTATGGCACTGTCATTCAGCCTCAATTAATTAACTAATGTATCTGCAGTCTTGGGGGGTTGAGAGGAAGTCCTATATAAATGCTTACTATTGGTGTAGTGAAGGAATAGTTCCTGAAGCAGCATTTAATTTGCATTTATTAGTATTATGGTGATGATTGACATTTACCATTTGTGTAGAATGTGCATAAAGCACTTTGCAAAAGAGGTGCAAAATACTCAGTGAATTTGTCATCTGATTTTAGTGCTACAGTGAACTAGAAAAATATTAAATAAAAGGAATGTAAAGATTAAGACTGTATATTAAACAAGCTTTGTTATATGTGCTTCTTGTTCCTTTTGATTTACTTCACGGAAAACATGAGGCTGTAAGAAAGATCTAACTATGCAAGTAGTACAGTGTTGAACAAGGCTATGAAAACATCTACATACACGAGGTGGATTTTACAGGATACAACAGAGTATTTGACAGGGAGAGAAAAGGGCATAGAAGACAGGGTACTTCTGGTGGTCCATTGCAGCAAGGTAACAACTAGTCATGTTTGTGTCTCCTTTGACTGTCCTTCACTCACTCTCAAGCCTCAGTGAGAATGAAATTCATACTGACATTCATCAGACAAGGTGATAATCACAATAGCTGCCTATAATATTCTTTATCAACAGGCAGGTAGGAATGAATCACGAAGATGCTTGCTCATCTGGATGTTATTGCTGCTTTCGAGTGTTTAAGGAAGCCATCTTGCAATATTGGTATTGGTAATTTCCCTTTCTAGCTTCAGTGAAATCAGACATGGGTTTTGTGCCGTAAGTATTTAGTATTCTTGCTCAAATTGGTTGTTCCTTGAGCCTCGCACCTTTTGCTGTGTGGTGGTATCTTATCACTGTTGTGGTTTTGGCTTTCTTAATACACAAACACAAAAGACTGTGCCTAGGAACATTCAGTTAATTATACAAGAGAGGAAGGATGAGATGAGCAGAGGCAGGATGATGAACAGCAGTGGCCAGTAAGGGCACACTATTGAATAGTGTCCTTTGCAGCATTCTCAGTGGATAAGCATGGCAACTGTATGAGCAGCTTCTCTACCATAGAAGCACTGTAACAAAGGAAGGGAAATTTTAAAAAGAGGAGCTCCTTCAAAACATTAGTATCAAGACAGGAAAATATATGAAAGTACTTCTTTGAAAATACAATGTGGGAATGTTGAAGAGGGGCATAAGGCACAAAACTCTGACACTGAATGAGATATTTAGGAAGTAGAAAAAGTAGAAAAGTCTCTGAAATGAAGATAAAGATACAATTAAAAGGAAGAGAGAGTGAATAGATGCATGGAGAAGAACAATGTGACCTATTTGAAAATCCTTGCAGAAGTACATTTTTCAGGAATGGTAAAGGACTTGGTGATATCACTTGGGCAAAATGTTTGTTGTGTCTTTGGGTACCAATGCCAATATATAGATACATTACACACACAAGAAAAGAAACCTACAGGACTTAAACTAGACAGAATGTGGAACCCTTAAGGAGATCTGAGGAAAAGAAGCAGGTTATGAGTCTTTCAAGTAAATAAAACTGCAATGGTTTCTAGGTACATATTTCCTGTGAGGAATGACCAGGTCAAGTTAAATCTCTTCATTAGTTCTGATATGTGCATGATAGTTAGTGAAAGTTCCTTTTGAAGCATATTTAAGAAGCATATTTTTCCTGCAATGAGCTTGACATGGAGTCTAGGCAATTGAATGATGACAGAGAGACACCATAAGATTTCAGCTTTGCTGAAGAAAGGTAGACCTGAAATCCAGCAATAGTGTGAGTTGACTTTGTTTATGGATGAAATATCCCAGGATGAGACACAAAGGATGAGGAAAACTAAAGCCAGTGTTGTATAAAATTCACATCAGGATTTGGAAGGGTAATAGCATCAGGTCAAAGACCAACTCTTCAAAATAAATATTTTCTTTACATCACAAACTCTGTCTATATATATATATGAGATTACAATATTTATATTTGGCTTAATGGTGATCATGATCTTTCTGTGATTTCCCTGGATTCCTATGAAGCTGAAGTTCTAAAGGGCAATGTTGCAAGCACACTAACTGAGGGGTTTTAGAAAGAGTTAATATTAGTATACATCTTGTACAGTGAAACAGATCCTCTGAAGAAGAATTGATTTCTCAAGAGGATAGTTTTCCTTAAAACAAATAAACACACTGTAGAAAAGGGTTTTAGAACACTGAGTCATCTGGATGATGTTGTAGAACAAATAGGGAAAATAAACAGAAACATCACCATGCCTTCATGAAATTGTACTCCTATTCTTTAAATGGTTTTGGATAAGGGAGGATCTAGGGAAATATGCACCACAAAGTAAAAATGTCACATCAAATAAGTTATTAGAAATTATAATAACGGATAAAACAAGTGGACATAGTGGAAGAGCCAGCATAGTTTATTTGTAAGTGAATTATGTTTCCATAGATTAATAATGCTGGTTGACATACTCAACTTCTCAAAATTATGTGACAATCTCTTAATAAAGACATCCAATGCCTTTTGACTGTTACGCTTAAAGAGAATGGATGACATCTTTCATGGTTCAGGTCTTTCATGTAGAATCTTTTATAGCAGAAAGGGAAAGATTTGAGTTAGATGCAGGGCAAGCAGGAGTGTAATTTGAAAGCCAATCCATTCCCTCCGTATTTCTCAGAATCTCTTTCCCTTTTTATTTCCTTTGCTCAAAAACTGAGTGGATCCCAAGTAAAGTACTCAGTGCAAGATTTACAGCAAGCAAACTGCAATGGTTCCTCATGCAGCACACAATTAAATAGGGAAACTCCTTGTGATGGGGTTCCTAAAACATAAATGGGTTCAGAAACTGAAAAAAAAATCACATGCTTTTCTTCTGTAAAGGACTAGGCTGGAGGCAATCCTTAAAATGCTGATTACCACAAAATGGGAGGGAAGTGTCAGCCTTTAGTTGACAACACTTTTATATTGTATTCCTAAAGAACCAGCAGTAATCATAGAGAGAGAATAGAGAGTTATCTTTGACCTTACAAAATATCAGTCTCATATGATTAAGAGAAATAAAGTTTGAGGATAATATGAAGAAAAAAAAATTAAAGAAGAAAATTGAGCTTTGTGCTTATTTGTTTGTATTTGTTTGGTTGGTTTGAGTTTTGTGATTTTTTTTGTTTTACCGTTTCTGACTAGGGGAGGAACTGCCCAGGTGCTTGCTGAAGAAAGGTGGAACAGCTTTGCTGAGCACAGACAGACTCTGGGTTTTGTAAAGACAGTGAGAATTAGCAGGAGAGGCATCATATTTAGGATTTTTTTCTTAGGATTTCTAATACCAGAGTTTTGGCTGTTAAGCAAACAAATAGTGTGCAAGAAGTGATCAGTAAAACACTTCTGTCTTGTTTTTCTTGTACCTTTGAAGTTCAGATGTAAAGACAAAGGCTTATATAACCCCTTAGATTTTGGAAAATAGTGTTCTAAAGTCACAGTGGAATTTTAAAGGCACATAGATTTGGGGCAGGTAAGTGAATGTGGGGATGACCTGAATTGCACAAGTTTGCCTGAAGAGCCAAAACTGAAGGGTTATTGACTAGACTCTTCAAGAATTTATTTATCCAAAGACCAAGTGTTTGTGGCTTCAGCTACCAGCTAATTGACTAGCCCAAAAGCAGATGTTCACATAGACTTTATTGTGGGATATAATGTTTGATGGACATATTGAAGGAATAATTACAGAGGAAACCATAGAAAGCCAAAGAGAACAAGAGTCTCTTCAGCCCTCAAGTTTTTGGATGTCCTGTCCCTTGCATCTCTTTTAGTTTGTATTAATTTAGAAGTAGGCTTCTGAAGCTACATAAAACCTATAATTTCTACCTAAATTTCCTGCTCATTCCTAATATCATTCTATGCAGCCTCTGTTCCAAATTCCCTTCCTTTATTCTGCTCTGAATTTCATGTAGAGTAGTTATTCATCTGGTTTCCTTAGGCTTCATCCAACTAATTGTACCAGAGCTCTTTGAATAGGTTATCATTAAAATTATAACACCTCATTATTGTGCTTTGTCTGTGTTGGAAGTGATGCAGCCTATGTAAACAAATGGTGGATTCCCAAAGTAATGAGGGCTTCCATGATTCAAGGCTTTCATAACAGCTGTATAACATCAACTAGAATCTGTAAGCTATACACAGATTCTCTCCTTGCCCATAAATCTCGGGTTACTGATGTACCCCTGGGCTGAAGAAGTATTTCAAATATTCTGGTAAAAGCACCTTCAGTTGCAAAGAGAAAGAACCACACAATGAGAAAGGCCCCAGGTAGAAATTGTAAAGTTTGTGTACAAAGAGCTTCAGAATAAAAGAAGATGGAGTGATACTTATAACACAAGTTGGCTCAGAGTGGGATGTTTTTCAAATGGGAGTGGTCAGATCAAGCTCATGTAAAGGAATAATCTGAGAGAGAGTGAGAAGTTAGTTACATGTGGTAAAAGAAAAGTGATGAGGAAGCATATGATGGAGATCAGGAAAGACCATGCTATAAAAGCAGGTGGAGATTGGAGTGTACAGGAAGAAGCGGCATTGTTCCCTCAGATATTTGCTCACTGTAAACTGACCTGAACAGTCTTGCTTTCTGTGCTTTCAGAGTAGCACTGCTGTCTCTCCAAATATACATCAATTTCTGTCAGAGTCCTATCAGTCTGGAGTTATCATCTCAAGAACTGTGCAGTCCTGTGCTCCTCTGCATGCTAGGAAGCATGTAACATACTTCTGCTGTACCATAATACCAGCAGGTAAGCAATGGGCATTTGCTTCATCAGAAATATCTTCAGACATTTCATGGTTTTTGCCTTACATTGCTTTATCTGCTTTGAAGTTGATATTGGCATGTATTTTTGCCTTTCGCTTCTGTTGCGGGCTTTATCTTGTGGCTTGACCTCTTTACACACTCCTTGGGCTGTGCCTTTCTCCATGACAGGGGTGTGGGCAGGCCTGTTAACTTGTGCCATAAACACATTCCTTCCTTTAGGGTGGTACTGGGTATGAAGCAAGAATTTAATAGGAACTTCTTCAAATAGCTATGGAGTTTTGTCTGTTGGGATGCATACTGTGCTCTTGCACCTATCCTGCTGTACTGGCCCTGCATGCCTCACTTAAATAAATTTCTCTCCAGTCATTGATGTGGGTGTGTCTGTTAGTCCTGCATCACGAGGGAGTTAGATCTGAGCCCATCATCTCTATGCAGGGGTTGCCTTTCTAACTGTAGAACTTGAACTTGGCCTTGTGCTTGTTGCTTTATGCCCTCGTATTGCCACAAAGCAGATGATTGTAGCTTTGTTGAGGTCATGGAAGGTTTTGTTCTCTCTGGCCTTCTGTAGTAAGGATCTCTAAGTAGTTTAAAGCAGTTGCTGTGTTCAGTGCTGTTGCATCACAAAGTTTCCTGAATGACGGGACATTTGCTTGCTTTTCAAGCCACAGAATTCCAGCTCAAAAAGAGAGAGTTCTTGGACCATACAGAATTAATTTGCAAGGGAAAAAAGGTAAGTTAGCAAGTGAAGTCAGTGATGTACTTAGTCCATCATTTTAAGGCTGTGTGGACTGGACGATTCAGGCTTTAAATAAACACTCTTTTGCTTTTCTGCTAATCCCTTTCTGCTTCCTCTGTTTACTAATTTTTTTTCTTCCTCCTGCTCCCCTCCCATCCCCCTTTCTCCTGCTTTCTCCTTTTCCTGTTAGTCACTAATTGTGGATTACTGCATAGGTTATGTCTTTGATCTAAAAGTAAGTATGTAGTAAGAAGCATATAATAAGATCAAACACTGTAACTCATCATCCCCAAAACAGTTAGTTTGCTACTTTTAATTCTACTCTCTTTTCTAACTAAAAACATCTTTTAAAATTCAAGTAATTCCTGCAACACTTAGCTGAGGTAGTTGCTGTCTTGAGGGTGAAAACTATCTAAAGAGAAACTGCACACTGTCAAAAGGTTGGGCACAGGCTTTCCACCTTTAATGTGAAAGAGAATGACCATTTTTAGAACTAGTGGCTGAATAAAACTTGTCAACAAAATATGTCTGCAGGTAAGTTCAACTGAAAAGTGAGTTTAGTTCACTGATAAATATGCTCATTTTTGTGCATGACAATGTCAATTTTGTAGTTCTTCACTTAAAAATACAAGGCTTTTAGCTCGATGAAGTTTAGCCAAAAAAAACACAAAACAAAACAACAAAAAACCCACAAACCCCAATACCCTCTTGGAGTTTTGTCTCTGGGTCATTTATATCTTAATATTTTTATACAAGTCATAAGGAAAATGGAAAACTTTGTGGTTAACAGTGTTCCAGAATCATAAACTGAGTTTGCTACAGAGGGTAGTTCTATATTCAGGATATAACTGTTTCATTTTGAGTAGTGGGATTTAGTGCTGGAGCCCTTGCGCATCTCAGCTCTTTTTCATACTAGGGATTACTGAGTCCACAAAGACTTCAAAATCAAACTTTTGTGTGGGAAGATCAGACCATGTTAGGAAAATTTAAAAACAGCATCAAATTTATTTACTGTTTCAAATAACTTCCTGCTTAGAAACTAATTTTCATATGTGTCTTCTAACTTTCCAGTTATTTGCAACGGTGAAGTATCTCGCACCTTCTATAAATGTTTCATTTTGTCTTTTGTAAGGTACAGTTTCCTTGTTTTCTTTGAAGAGGGAAAGAGTATCCATCTCCAGGCAACCCAAGGGATACCTGCATGGACAAATTACCGTGAAGCAAGTTGGGGTGTGGATTTACAGCATGTTAGGTACTCCGCCCAATGGCTTCTCTTTACGGTACATGTTAGTTCTTTGCCACCCATCCGTTGAGGTGCAAACTACATTACACTCAATGGGGGTAAGATTACATGGACATCTGAGCAGTTACTGATAATGCACCTTAATTTCCCAACCTATGTTATCTCTTAGCAACTTGTTTGTGTGGTATACTTTTACCATAACAAAGGTTGTACACAAACAGAAAGAGAGATTAGGAATGGTATTACTTGCATCCCAGTATTCAGTATCATCTTAGTAAGAGGCAAAGTGTATTTGTATTTGTGCGTAGTGTATTTTTTTACTGTGAAACTAATTTGTGGTGTGAAATGTCCAACAGGAGTGTTTTGGGAAGAGATATTTTTTACCCACGTAATATTTCATGTTGACTTTTTACTGAAATGTTTTTTCTACACATAAGTTAGACACATTGATTTATGCAGCTCTTGTAGGAAGGAAAATAATGAAGTTGATATTATCCATCACACATTAATGAGAGGTTAAGAGTGACTTCTGCCTCTAAACCAGAGTGATTTTTATTTTATTTTCATCTCTTTTCACAAAGTTCTTAATTAGATTTTTAAAAAGATATAATAACAGGGCTATAAATAGTTTGATGTTATTTTATATAGTTATAAACTGACTTCATGAAGTATAACTAATGTATTTTCAAAAGCTCCTATTCTAATCCTTGTCTCCTATTCTTCTAACCTTTTCCCTATTTTTCTCCTATTCCCTCTAATTTGCTGTTGCTCACCTCTTCAGTGGTTTCACTTTGTTTTCACTTAAAATTTGTTTGTACCACCTGGCAAGTGTTATTTGACTCATCAGGCAGGAGAGTTGAAGTTATATAACATAGTAAAGAAAAACAGAAACAAAAAAACAACTAAATCCATAACTATTTTTACTGCTACTGCTGAAATATCTGTAGTTTAATCATTAAACCCTGTGCTCTGTGGGCATAAAATTACTAGATCTTTATTTGTAAAATCAGTTTTCCTTTCCCTTTTAAAAAAAGTATTTCCTTTTTTTTTTTTCTTTCTCTTTAAAAAAAAAAATTCTCCTTTTTACTTATAGAGAAATCTCAACTAAAAGTATTTAAATACTTGAGAATCCAATTCTTTCAAGCCTTGAAACTGTAGCTTTCAAGCGGTGGATTTTTGGCACATAAAAATAGCTGCCCTTTGCCTGAAAAGTGCTCAAATTGTTTATAAGCCAGCGCATACGCAGATGAAAACTCAAATTTCTTCCTATGCTGAATTCCACTGAAAACCTAACCCATTAGAACTTTTTTTTTTTTTTTTAAATGGGACATAGGGTCTGAAAACATTATGGAATTTCTGATAATATTACTTTATGCTTTCCCATTATCATTTGTCATGTTGCGCCAAACTGCTGACAATGGTTGCTGTATTTGGACAATGTGTACTTTGGCAGGCACAGGTTTTCTTTTAGAAAAGTGGGAAAATCAAAATGGTATTTTGAGAAGAGTTATGAAGATAATTCCATTAAGCTTCCAAGTACTTCTGATAGGTATCTTAAATCTGTCAGGACTGAGGAATAAAATGTGCCCTTTAATGCTCAGTGTTATAGAAATAGGAATTAATCATGACTTGATGTGAAAAATAGCACTGTATGTATATGTATATGTATAATGCACAGCCCATTTACTCAAGGAGCTGATAAAAAGTGAGACAGTAATGTGGGGACTGACCTCATAGCAAAAGTAGGAGCTGCTGTCTGCTTTTTATCAGTGTTATATTGTTTACACTGGAGTTTGAGAGCTGACTCACTGGGCATGGTCTTTTCTGTATTTGCTTGAGTGACTACTGTTACCCTGCAGTAAATGAAAGGTAACCCACTCCTGGCGTGGTTGACATGACTGAGGAATGGGATGTCATCCAGAGGGACCTAGACAGGCTGGAGGAATAGACTTAGGTGAAACTCATGAGGTTCAGTAAAGCAAAGTACTGCACCTGGATTGAGGAAATCCTCCTTATCAACAGAGACTGGGGGTTGGTGAGAACAAGTGCAGCCCCACAGAAAAGGACTTTGGGGCACTGGTGAACAAAAAGCTGTCCTGAAACAACAATGTGCACTTGCAGCCCAGAAGGTAAATTGTATCCTGAACTGCATCAGACAGATTGAGCAGCAGATTGCAAGCAGATTGAGAGAGGTGATTCTGTCATACCACTATGCTCTGGTAAGACCTTCCTGGAGTTCTCTATCCACCTCTGGAGTCCTCCACACAGGAAGGACATGAACCTGCTGTAGCAAGTCCAGAAGATGGCCACAAAGATGATCAGAGGGCTGGAGCACCTCTTCTGTGAAGACAGGCTGAGAGAGTTGAGGTTCTTCAGCCTGGAGAAGGGAAGGCTCCAGGGAGACCTTATTAGCAACGTTTCAGTATCTGAAGGGGATCTACAGGAAGGCTGGGGAGGGATTGTTTACAAGGCCATGTAGCCACAGGACATGGGACAATGGTTTTAAAATAGAGCAGGGGATATTTAAGTTGGACATGAGATGGATGTTTTTTTAAAATGAGGGTGGTGAAATACTGGAACAGGTTGACCAGAGAGATAGAGAAGATACCATTCCTGGAGACATTCAAGGTCAAACTTGATCTAGCCCTGAGCAACCTGATCTAGTTGAAGTTGTCTTTGCTCACTGAGGGGACAGTTGGACAAAATGACCTTCAAGTCCCTTCCAACCCAATGCATTCTATGATTCTACAATTCTATGCTATGATTCCTAATGAAATACAAGAAGATTAGTGCATTTTTACTGCAGGATTTGAGCACACATACAGAATCATATAAAAAAATATCTGCCACCTGCAAACTCCCATCCTTGCTTCTCTTGCAGTAACCTGTTATAACTTCCATAAGTCCAGGAAACTACTGAAATGGTCAAAACTGTAAACAAAGTAAACTTAAGATTGAAACCTAGTTCCCGTAAAAAGTCTTGAAAAAGCATCAACAGATGGTGTTTTTTTCTGCAATTTTGATGATGCCCCATCTTTTGTTCTACAGCAACATATTACTCTGCAACAGTCTTGAAGGAGTTCAGAGATAATCTCTTGAGATTGCACCAGGCTGTGAACAGCTGAGGCAAAATATAAAGCCTCAACACCATTGTGCCACTTTTTGAACAGTTTATGAGTTCAGTTTTCCCTGAAGATGGCTGGGAGAGCAGCAAAGTGCTGAGCAGGGAGCTGACACAGACCCTGCTTAAATAAGGTAAGAAGGTCCCTCTTGTCACCAGGTAAGAATGGTAAGAAGGTCCCTCTTGTCACCAGCTTGCTTGAATGAGAAGCAAGATCCATCATCAGACAAGTCCAAAATGTGAATTCCTTCATATTTTTTCTGTCTTGCTCTTGCCAAAACTCCTCCTGCTTTAGTAGCTGTTGCAGTGTCTCTTCACTTGACAGCTCTTGAGCAACCATTGCTTTTCCCCTTCCTTTCATGTGCCACAGCCCATTATTAAGCAACTTTAAAAATACATAGATCTGTAATGTATACATTCTTCATTGACTGGCTTGTGCATTGATTGAAGAGGTAGAAGGAACACGTGGTGTGGGAGGTTTCGGTCTTGTTATGGCCTGAATCCTCCTTTCAGCAGTTAAGTGGGAAGCTATGAAGTGCCACTAATCTGCCATCACATCTCTTCAGGACATCCTAAATCAACTATCTTTCTCATGCTCAGTGTGGATGTGGTTATAATCTTTCTGTTTCCAAGGAGATCTAAAGGCATATTTAGATTTTGAAGATTTTCACATATTATTGCTAAAAGAACCACAAAAAACTCTTTGTGGAATAAACGAGCTGAATAATTTGGGACATATGTGATTGTCATAGTTTAATGTAGTGTATGGAACATTGCAATTATGGTAAATCCAATTCCCTTTTCATTTAGTGCCAGAGTTGTAATCCACACTGTTTCTTCAGTGACATACCCTACATTTTCTCAGGCACAGTTTTCATCACTAGACCTTTTCTGCCTATCTCAGACATACTAGTTGATCAATAACGTTGCAAATAGTTCCAGTTACTCAGAATCAGTTTGCTAGATACCCTAGCCAAGGTCACTACATCTCTGAGGTCTTTGCTCCCTCTTCCAACGTGATTTCTATTGTTTCCTACTGTCTTAGAGCTCATTTTCTTTGGGCTGTTGTCCGCATTGCCTAACGGAAAACTTTTCAGGAAGCGCAGAAAATCTGATGTGCTGTTTAATCTTCAGCATACATCTGTCCTTGGATGATCACGGTCTCCATAGACCACTGAATTTGTGTTCCTTATAGTAATTTATTTTATAAGTGTGATTTTCACCCTGATTATGAAGTGATGGATTCACACAGCATCCCAACTCCCATTTCTTTGGAGTTATTCAAGCCTACAGAGCCCTTGCCTGTACCTTAAAGACATTCAGATTGTTTGCTTTCTGCTAAATTAAATAAGCTCCCATTTTGCTCATCTATTTGCTTGTTGCTAAACAGTGCAAAGTCCAGATGAGAATTTAACTTTGCAGCCTGTCAGAGCTGAGGTAATGGAGCTTAGCTTTTTGAACAACTTGCAGACAGTTGCAGATAGTTGCAACAGTGTAACTGAAAGCAGTACAAATCCTGAACAATGAGTTGGTGCAGTGGAGCAGAAGGACAACCACATGTGCAGATCAAATATTTCACTGCAAAGTTATTTCACCCTAGCAGTACTTCACATAAATGAAAACAATAATAATAAAAAGAAAATGCAACCAGTGTGAACAAATCTTTATTTGCATCTTCTCCGAATGAAGTTTCTTCTTTCTAAATTATGAGGTGTGTTCTGTTAAGTAAGTCCCAAGTATGCTCTAAAAGGGTGCCACATCCAATTGGCAGCCAGTCACTAGTAGTGTGCCCCAGGGATCAGTGCTGGGCACGATCCTGTTCAATATCTTTATTGTTGACCTGACTGAGGGGACTGAGTCCATCATCAGTAAGTTCGCAGATGACACTGAGTTAGGAGCAGGTGTTGATCTGTTGGAGGGTAGGAGGGCTCTGCAGAGTGACCTGGACTGGCTGGATGGGTGGGTGGGCAGAGGCCAATGGGATCAAATTTAACAAGGCTATGTTTAGGGTTCTACACTTTGGCCACAACAACCCAGGCAGAGCTACAGGCTGGGGAGAGAGTGACTGGAGAGCAGCCAAACAGAGAGGGACCTGGGGGTGCTGGTAGGTAGAAAGCTGAACATGAGCCAGCAGTGTGCCCAGGTGGCCAGGAGAGCCAATGGCATCCTGGCCTGTATCAGGAATAGTGTGGCCAGCAGGACAAGGGAGGTTATCCTTCCCCTGTACTTGGCACTGGTCAGGCTATGCCTTGAGTACTGTGTCCAGTTCTGGGTCACTCAATTCAGGAGAGATATTGAGGTACTGGAATGTGTCCAGAGAAGGGTGACAAAGATGGTGAGGGGCCTGGAGCACAAACACTGTGGGGAGAGGCTGAGGGAGATGAGGTTGTTCAGCCTGAAGGAGAGGAGGCTCAGGGGTGACATCACTGGTGTCTACAACTACCTGAAGGGAAGCTGTAGCCAGGAGGGAGTTGGTCTCTTCTCCCAGGCAACCAGCAACAGAATGAGAGGACTCAGTTTCAAGCTGTGCCAGGGGAGGTATGGGCTGGATAATAGGAAGAAGTTCTTCCCAGAGAGAGTGATTGACATTGGAATGGGCTGCCCAGGAAGGTGGTGGAGTTGCCATCCCTGGAGGTGTTTAAGAAAAGATTGGATGGAGCGCTTAGTACCATTGGCTAGAGCTGGTGCTAGGTTGGACTAGATGATCTTGGAGGTCTCTTCCAATCTGGCTTGTTCTATTGTATTGTATTGTATTGTATTGTATTGTATTGTATTGTATTCTATTCTATTCTATTCTATTCTATTCTATTCTATTCTATTCTATTCTATTCTATTCTATTCTATTCTATTCTACTCTACTCTAAAGTGTGTCCTATTGAGAGGTCACTTTTCAGATCTAATCTGCATTCCAGGAAATGCTTTGCTTAAGGATATAGGTTCCATTTTTAACTTAGTTGCTTTGTCTCATTTCCCTTCCCAGTGAATTCATTGCCATGAGACCAGAGAGCAATGGTGTAATATTATTTTTACACACTCTGCTTTCAGGAAGGAGTACACCTTTTTCCCCTCCTTGGTTTTTTTTGTTTTTTTTTTTTTTTTTTTTTGGAGGCA
>VWZI01020305.1:279920-323440 GCA_013396835.1 Psilopogon haemacephalus | reverse complement strand
TTTTTTGGGGGGTGGGGGGGCTTGGTAGTTTGGGGTTGTTTTATTTTTTTTGGAGGGATGTGGGTCTTTTTCTTTCCATGCATCTAATTCACACAATTTCCTCAGTGTTCAGCAGCTTGTTGCTGTCAATTTTGAATCTGACTTGTGTAATTTCTACTACCCAAAGTTTTTGCTCAGTTGCAGTTTTAGTCATCACATTGGTCTATACACCAGGATTCAATTTATAGTAACCTGTGACCTCTCTATTTCCTAATTATTAGTAATTCATCTCCTGGTGCAATTTTGTCTATCACTCTATGAAAATTCCTTTGAGTTAGAAGTCAGAAAGGACAAGGACCTTGCTATGCCATACAACTACTGTGACTTGTAAATTTCTATAGTTGTACAATCGATTACAGTTTTGCTTCTTCTGTATTGTACCATCCATAGTGGTTGGGCTGATTGTCACAGAGGCATGCTGAGGTAGTTTTGCCAGATTTTCTTGTTTCTGTATCTTCTGCATGCAAAGGAACTGTTTGCAGAGCCCTAGTTAAGCTTGGTTGGCATCAGAAGCAATCATTCATTGTGGCATTCTGATGCGGGATACATCTTTTGGATTAGAGTTCTCATTTTGGTAGTATTCTGGATTCTCACACATGTTTGAGACAGAGCATGTGAGGTACTGTCTACAAGATGAATTCTGGACCAGACAACTTCTCTTAGAGCAATGCTGGAACTGCTGCCTAGAGCTATTTCTCATTTCATTCAAAACTCCCTCTATGTGTTGAACTCCATTCAAAAGGATATTTTGGATGAAAGAGTTGGTGTTTGTGTTCAATTTGCACAATGTGATGTCACACTACACACCTGAGTTTGCTCTGAATAAGGTGATGTGAGTATATGACAAACATATTGTGCAGAGCTCAGTTGTCACTTTTGAACTGTAGCATGGCCACATCAGCATAAATTAGACTGATGTCTAGAGGCCTGCATGGCTTCGCCAACATGTCCCTGCTTCATCTGTCTTTCCTTCAGTTCTGTGACAACCAAGTGATCTATTGCACAACACAGCAGTCTCTAGGATTAGCTCCTGAGATGAAAAATGTGCTTTTCAGTCCTACTTTCTCACAGCTCTTTACTTAGTTTTTTTTTTTTTTACCTTTGGTCCCACAGCTAAAAGTTTCCTTTCTGTGTTTCGTTCCTACACAGAGAAGAGTAATTCTTGCTTTCTAAGACACAGCTTCTTACTTACCCTTCTCAGTTTATAATCTCTGAGGTGTCACTGCATGTCTAGCAGAAGCAGTTTGAGAAGATATTATGTTGTACTTTAGGTTAATCTGTCAAATTCCTCCCCCCAAAACCCATGAGATCAAAAGAACTAATGGCAGATCACTAAACACTTGATTTTGTTCATTTGATTATATGAAGTGCCTTGAGATTTACTGATGAAAAATGTGCTAGCATCTGAGTAAACACTTTTTTTTCAAGATTTGTGTCATGGAAGAGTCCTGTAGATTGCCACTACTCTGACTGCATGCAAAAAAAGCCTTTAATTTAGTTTGTTTTGGAAAAGCTATTTTGAAGGGAAATCAAACCTGGGCAGAAGAAGTAAGAAAAAGGTATTAAGATATTCTTGGTATGATTGCATATTTATGAATTTAATATTAAGAATTTTCTTGTGATCAGTTGTGAATTTATTTTTGAGTACAGGCAAGATTTTAATCTCTGTAGTGTTTTCTCCTAATTGTTTATTTAAAATCTCAAGAGCATGTGATGAGAACTGACAGTAGAAAGCCACTAAACTTGGTGTCTGCTGTCAAAGTGTTAGTGCTTTGGGACAATGAGATTGTTGAAAATAAGAGGAAAACAGTACTATGCAGATTTCCCCAGCAGACAGAAACTTAAAAGCTGTAAAATGTCACCAAAGACCGATCAAAGAAAATTTGCAAGGACAAGCCTTTAAAATGACAAAAGACCTGAAAGTGTGGAACAGTGATTCACTAGTGGAGAAAAAAAAACCAGAAAGGAGGTTTCCTTTGTAGCAGCGAAGTCCTATTTACCTGAGGATGTAGGGAACTCATTTCCTGGGAGAAACAATTCCCTGGCTTTGAGGAGAAGGCATGAGCAATAAACCAGTACCAGTTCTTCAGTGGGATGATTCTTCACCTTTCTTGAGGCAAACTGTTGTCCTCACCTCTCCTTTATTTAACATTAAAGCTAAAGGAGATACAGGAGGTGAGGGCAAAAAGTGTCTGTGGAGCCGAAGGGGACTTGGCAGTCATTGAAGAATTCTTCAAAGCCCAATTTTTGTTACTGTAGTGAAATAGGTGTCCTAAATCAGATGTATCACACAGGTTACATAGGCTGCATACTCTCACCTATTACATTTTCAGGAGAAAGTACTGCCAGCTCCAGAAAAGTACAACTTAATACAGAGTTGTTTTCCAGTCCCCGTTGCCTCCCTTTTTAATTATGATTATAAGGAAGTGCTTTAGTTTCAATAGGACAACAAATTAAGAGATTCTTCTATCTCTTTGAAGGTATATACACACCTGGTATCTGTGGTTTAGTACAGGAGAAGGAGGGGCTGTGGAGCCTTGTTTATGCAGTAGAACTCCCTACTTGTGCCACCAGTGGTTACTGCAAAGCGAAGAACCTTGAATAAACAAACTTCTTCAAATCTCTTTTCTCAAAGCAGATGTATTAACCCTATTTTTTTTCACTTGGCCTTAAGCACATACAAATAATTCTATGTTAGCTGTACTAAGAGTCATGGGAACTTTTAGAAAAGTCCCTGGTGTAGGTGAGAGAATTTCCTTGTCGCTATCCAGATGATATTTTTCATGCAAGCAATGTTACTTCGTAATATCCCAATCTCAAAAATTGAGCAGAAGGCCTGAATTCTTTATAAATTGATTATGATATAAATTATTGTTTATAGCTGTTGAAGCTTTTTCATCATATACAGAAATTGCACACCTGGATCAGGGACTGTTACCTTTTCCTTTACCTTCCTTCCTTTCATGGCTTGACACTTAAAAGATATGATGTTAGGAAAACATTCTTTACAGTAAGTTCTTTACAGTGAGGGTGGTGTAACACTGGAACAGGTTGCCCAGAGAGGTGGCTGTGGCCCCATCCCTGGAGATATTGAAGGTGGGGCTCAATGGGCCTCCAATGACCTGATCTATTTGAGCATGTCCCTGGTCACTGAAACAAGGCTCAACTAGACGACCTTTAGAGATCTCTTCCAACCCTTCTATGAAAGACAGTTTGGACTTTCTTTAATGCTAGTGTCCAGAGATACACATTATTAATAAAAATTGATCTTGTATTGATTTCCTCTGCTTTCTTTCCAGTTACAAGGAAGGCTTTTTCCATGTTCAGTAGCAGGCTTTCTCCTGTAAGTGTACTGAGGTGTGGTCTAGGTGTGTTCAAATCTAGCTTAGTCATCCATCCATCACCTTGTCATTAGCATGGCGTCTGTATTTAATTGGGCTTCCTTCCTTTCTTCATCAGAAATCAGTTTTTATAGACTATGGAAACTGCAGCCCATTATTAAAAGTTAGCTCTGAGTATGATTCTTGGCTCTTATTTATACAAGAAGTAGTGAAAATAGTATCTCAAGTGCTCTTTCAGATGAGCGCTGTGCATGGAGAACACATCATGTGTGTGTCCATGTCAAGGCCAGCACACTGCCTCAGAGCCTCCTATTCCTCAAGTTTTAGTTCACGAGCAAGATTTTGGGGATTTTGGTTTGGTTTGTTTTTTTCCAGTCTGTTGAGCTACTTGATAGGTCAAATCATCAGCTTTCACTAGTTCCATCTCAGAAATTGTTGTTGTGTCACTATTATGGTTAGTATTTCAGTTGTGCCTAGAAAACGTATTGAGATGAGCACTCCATCTGTTTTGTATATAGTAAAGATTAGTCCCTCTTCCAAAATGCTTGCATTTAAAAGAGAAAATGAGAGAAAACATTTTCCTTCTTTCAGAACTGGAGACATGAGATGTTCCATTTGGGAATCTGGGGCTCCTAATGGAGACCAAGCTGACCGTGAGCCAGCAGTAAGCTCTTGCAGGAAACACAGTCAACATCTCTTGAGCTGCATTAAGGAGAGCACTGCCAGCAGGTCAAGGCAAGTGATTCTTCCTCTCTAATCATCCCTGGTGTTATGTGTCTGGATTGTTGCATCCAGTGCTGGGCAAGAAGGATGCAAGAAGTACATGAACATGCTGGAGTGACTCCATTAAAGTGCCACAATGTTGACTGAGGTACTGCAGCATCTAACACATGAGGAGAGTCTGAGAGTGTTGAAACCGTTTTGTCTAGAGAAGAAAAGGCCTGTAAGTATCTTTCCAATGCATGTAAGTACCTGATTTTTGATGGGAGAAGCAGTCCTTTCTCAGTGGCGTCCACTGAAGGCACAAGGGACAATGAACACAAACGAAACTACAAGAAATTCCATTTAAATGTAGAGAGCACTTTTCTTAGTATCAGTGTCATTAAACATTGAAACATTGTGCAGAGAGACTGCGGAATCTCCATCACTGGAGGAAATCAAAACCCAACTTGAACACCATTCTGAGTGACTCGTTGTAACTGACACAGTTTTGAGCAAGAGATTGAAATATATCACAGCCTCCAGAGAGTTACCTTCTTCAACACTTCTGCTATTCTGCACCCATCAGCTTGCTCCAGCAGTCACAGGACTTTGTTGTAATGAGTAGAGGTGAGCAGAGGATGTGAGGCTGTCTGATCTGACCCAGCTGAACTTGGCACGTGATCAGAGGGGCCTGTTCCCCAGATCACAAGATAGTGAGTTGATCTAAAGACTTGCTCTATTTAACACCCCTGTTCCTAGGCTTCCGCCCCCTGTCCCCAGGCCATGTTTGCAACCAAGATCACCTGTGCGAGGTGGCCTCCCAGCCGCATTCCTTCTCTGGGCGCAGAGCCATGCAAGTGGCCCAGGAGTCACTTGCTGCCAGTGAATTCCCTGTGTGGGAGTGTGGTAGTCAGACACATTCAGAGCAGCGTTTGCTAATGTAGCAAAACAGTGCTTAAAACCCTGAACCAATTAGAATCGTCACCAGTTCACCTGGAGACAGTCAAGCCCAGGCATGGATACGCAGCAGACAAGCAGGCTAGGTCACAAAAATTCAGATTGTCCCAGTGCATCAAACCTTGTCCTCCTGCCTTAATGGCAGCAGGACTGTAGTCACTGGAAATTACTTTCAAGATATTCCTCTGTAGTTATTACTTCTGAAGACTTCTTGTTCATAAAACAGTAGATTTGGGCAAATTAGATGTTTGATATTAATATTTGATATTAAGAAAAAAATAGGTTCAGTTTGAGGAAAATTGGTCTGAATCTAACCAGGATGATCACATCATCATGAATAATAAAAAGTCACGTGTGAAACATATATTCAGCAAAGTTAGGTGTCCAGTAAAACTAGTTTCAACATTGCGCTACCTAATCTCTAAAATTATAATGTGTGAGTCACAGCTCTTAGATGATCTTAACCTTTACTAGAGGATACCCTGCTTTGCGTTCAGCAGCATAAACAACTGAACAAGGACCTGTGCAGACCTAGTGAATACAAAAGGACCCTTCTGACTGTACCGTAAGTAATGAATTTTTTTCTGTGGAAAAATTGTGAAACGTTATGTGCAGGACAACAGTTTCTGAATAGTCAGTTGAGAAATTGCCAGGTTTGTATCCAGGCTGCAATTTAAAGCTTTTTTTGTTGTTTTATGATGTTCTTCATTTTTAAAATAAAAATAAGTCACGTGTAAGCTGTTTGTACAGCATAACATTTTTTTGGCAAAACTGAATCTCTGAATGTTTTATAGAGCTAAATTAAGTAAATGGATTATAATAAATGCAGGCATGGAATGAAAGGAAAGTGAAGGAATTAAGGATTGCTTTGGAAGAAGAAACTATGGATAGAAGTAAAGGCTAAAATAATTAGAATGATGGTGGAGCAAGTCAAAAACACATCACAGATCAAATTGAAAGTGAGATGTCTGGAACTGGTTTGCCATGGGGCTCAGGCCCTTTCTAGTGGTAGGAGTATTGAAATAATAATGATTTCAAAGGGTGTGAATTAAAGAATATTTATAGTATATGTTATTAAAACAGTGATCAGCAGTCTGAAATCACTCTATGTTGGAGAATCAAGGTATTAGAAAAATGGAGAACACAAATGTGGGGTCATAATGGGAGTTGGTAAGAATTCCAAGACAAGGCATGAAAGTCTGAGTATCACTTCTCATTGCAAGTCAGAACTTGTAATATATTGCCCCTCTGAAAATTCTTACATTTTCCTCTAAAGATTACCTTATTATATAAGAGATTCTGTGAGTAAAGGGATCATATACCTACCACAGGTAGATATTCTGGATTTCCAGGTATTCCACATATTTACTTTGTTCTCTATATTGATAAAAGTTGTTGACTGTGTCAAATGTGGTACAGTATTAATCTCTAGAATTTAGAGTAGCGCCACAGATGTGGAGTGGATGATTTTGGTGCCTCTCTTGAAAAAACTTTCCTGTTCTATCAGTACTTTTTTGTATATTTGCTCCTCCAGAATTCAGTCATTATTGATATTGTACAACTGTAGCCTACCCTGCCAAAATCACCCTTAGCTATCTTTCTGGTGATGAGCCTCATGATTGTTCTAGATTGTCTTCTATTTTGTAATTTATTTTATTTTTGTGTGGCTTGGTTCAGTCACTGGGCTGGACATGTCTTTGGATGCAGCAGGCACATTTGTTTCCATATGTAGTTCTGTATACATACTCATTTCCACTTTTTAGTAAGCAGTGGATGTATCTCTAGGATCTTCATAACTTCCTATTTGCTCAAAGTACATTTCTCTCTTTTGTTAATTATGTGGCAATTTGTTGCATTTTTATTTTGTTTTGGGTTTTGTTTGCTTGTTTGTTTAGTTGGAGGGGGTTTTGTTTGCTTTCAAATGGTGCTCAAATGTTCTGGCTTTATGGAGTCAGTGCAAATCTTCAACACTTTCTCATTAATAAGTGCATTTCTTTATCTTTGGTACACAGCCATATGTTTATACACAGCCTGTTAAAAAAATGTATAGTATTTAAATTCTCAAAATTAGCAAACTTCATACCTTTCTTCTGCTTTGATTGATTTTTTTTTTTAATCTTGCTAAATTTAACTGATTAGGTGTGACTGGCTTTCTTATTTTCTGCTGTGTAGCCCTGTACATTTCGCTTAGAGCTTTTTACCACTTAAAGCCACACTGAAAACAGAGCACTGGAAACAAACCTGTTGCAAAAGAATTGTAGCCCAACCTTAAAGAAGGTGTCTTCAGTAGTACTGCATCCCTCTTTGACTATATTTTTTATTCTTCCATAATTTCTCTGGTTGAGTAGTTTTTCAGAATCTACTTCCTTGAAATAGAAAGCTGGTGTCCCTGAATTCAGATGGCTTGAAATCACTGGTACCAAGGCACCTCCGTACAGTGTGGGGATTGACTTATTGATAAGTACAATGTAAAAAGCAAAATGTAATTTTGTTTTCTTTTTTTTTTTTTTTTTANTTTTTTTTTTTTTATTTTTTACAGAGTTGTAGAAACATGAAGAAGTTGTTTTCCCTGTGCATTTTAATTGTTGGGATCCATTTCAACAGCTATTGCTATGGACGTAATTACCAAGGTGTAGGAAACCAAAATCAAAGAGACCAAGACAACCAAAACTTTGCAGAGAGTGCTGTAGGGAGCAGTGTCTGTCGGTTTGCATGTTGTTTCTACAAAGAGATTTCTTCTCAGGACAACAGTGGGAATGTTTTCTTCTCTCCTTTGAGCATCTCTACTGCCTTTGCAATGCTGACTCTGGGTGCCAGATCAGACACTCTGACACAGATTCTTAGAGTCCTTAGCTTTAACCCACAGGAGATTTCTGAAAATGAAATACATGAAGGTTATCGTCAACTCATGCAGATGGTAAACAGAAAGAACAAGGGGTTACAGCTGAATATGGGAAATGTCTTGTTTGTGCTTGATCAACTGAAGCCGCAAGATAAATTTTTAAATGATCTCAGAAACTTCTATGAAGGAGAAGCTTATCCTATGAACTTCAAGAGGGCTGGTCAAGCCCAGACAAAGATCAATGAATATGTAGCACAAAGAACCAATGGAAAAATCAAGGACCTCATAAGTAACCTTGATCCACTCACCGAACTTCTTCTGATTAGCTATATTTATTTCAATGGTAAGATATAGATATCATGATTTCCTACTTCATACATTATTCCCTCAGGTCACTCTTGGGCTTCATCATCTTTTGTCCTCAATACGGTTCTCCAGATGGCCTCATACCTTGTTTTCCTTTTGGTCCTCACTCACACTTAGTTATAAACAAAGTTATGGGAATTATGTTCTGCTGGCAACTGATGATAATTTCTAGAAAGAATTAAGGCAAATTTTCCTACATCTTTAAATATATTTATTTCTTTCATGCTGAAGGTTAAATGAGATATAGATTGAGGAAGGCATCTCTATTCAGTAAAGCACCTAGTCGCTTAAAATCTAGTGGCATTTAAGCACCTTCTTTAATGATTTGTTGTCTATGAATTAACTTCAAATCCATTTCAGCCATGTTTTGGTTAGTTTGTTTAGCAAGTTCACGGTTACATTCAAAGAACACCAGTAAAGTAAAAGGTAGCATCTTACCTAAAAGAAAACATGCTTATGCAGTAGTTTTGCTGTTACTGAGCATGTGCATGTACCCAGATCTAAATAAACATCTAACAGCATCTTTAGTTTCACACTCATATTCTCCTTTTCTGTTTTCACTAACTCTGCCTTTACTGACAGTATAGCTGTAGTCTCAATGTGTTAACGGGCATAGGTTTTCAACTTTTTTTTTTTGATTTGCAGATTCTAATATTTTCCAATGAAGAGATGGACCTACCAGTATCAATTGCAAGCCTAATGACTATAAGCTTGTTTTTCTTATTTAACTTGTGCAATCTGCTTTCAGACTGCTGATCTAATGAGAAGAGGAACAAGGCTGTAAGGCTCAATCAGTGGTCTAATAACAGATACTGCATTTTCTTTAAAACCTTCTCTCTCTTACTAATATTATTATATTTTGAAAACAGGACAATTGTACTCAGAAAAATACAGTTCTGCAATTTATCTAATAAATATATCATTAAGCTTTTAAATTGAAGCAGAAGTGACATAGTAGAAATGCTATTCTCTTAAAAGAAATGCTATTATTTTAAAACTCTTAACCTGGATGGTTCCATTCTCCTCCCCAGTACGAGGGTCCCCCTAAAAGTATTTAAAATACGTATTTTATTTTGTTTTGCTTTTCTTCTGTGTCTCTGCTCCCTGCGTTCATCTTTGAAGATTTGACCACAGCTAAATGGAAGTGTTTGGAATGCAGATGATTGATATTTTTTAATTCTCTTGTACAAATACTTCCTCATACCCAAGTACTGTTTTCAAGATAGGTTTTTATTTAGCATCAAGGAGATCTTTCAAACCAGGGAGAAAAAAAGAAAAGCTGTTGATTTTTCTTTTATTGAAAGGTGTTTGAAGAAGGAGCAATAAATTTGACTGCATAATGGGCACAAACATTTGAGAAATCTTGTATTAAAGATAACTTTTACATGACCTAATAAGTTCTGTTTAAAATAGATATTTATTCATATTACTGAATGAAGTTCTCAGCTTCTCCAAAGCTGGTGGAGACTCAGTTTTAGCTTCAGAAATTTTATCTTAAAATCAAGAATCAATTAATGTTAATTTTTTCAGAAGCTGGTATTAATCTTGAAAGGATCTCTAAATGTCACATATCTCTATGGCCGCTTTGTACTTCTTGGTTTTTGTCCACACTCTCTGCATTACAACCTGCCTTGCACAGAACTGGTGACTCTCCTCACACTTTGTTGTGATGTGGAGTAATGTAGAAGTCCTTCCCTGGATTTTAAGTCTTGGAAGTCTGAAAATATTTTCCCCATTCTCAGCCCCAAAACATGCTGTTCTGCGGTAAGCCAGTTTCCTTTATCATGCCCAAACCAAGCTTGTCACCACTTCAAGGTTCATGTTTTTCCACTTGAACACTGTGAAGTATCCCTACAAGGTAGCCCCCTAGGAGAAAGGAGAGGATAAGAATGAGTTCCTCTGAAACAGAAGGAAAGGATTAGTATCATCTCTATCTAATCTGTGTACTAAATCCTACCATCCTACTCAGCTTTTAATCAAGCAGGGCTCTGTCTGCAGCCAGTGGGTGTTTTCCCTGAGTTGAGCACTAGGTAAAAGTTGTTTTGGGATTTGTGTCATTTGTGTTTCTGTGATTCATTCTGCCTTTATATTTTTTCTTATATGTATGAAGGCAGAAGATATGCTGGTTATATATTTGATGGTAGAAAATGTCACTGTTACTGAAGAACATAAAAGTAGCAACTTTTACTATCTTCAATACAATTCAAATTCAAGTTGTCTATTTATATTTTTTCAAAGCCCAAGACACGCACAAAGTCTCATCTCACCCTCTCCAAATACTAAATAATTACTGTTTATGTCTATTTTACAGATGGTGGAAGGAATAGATGACAATTATTTAATTTGTACCAAGATGCCTACTAACCATTTGTTGAAATAGAAATCAGAAGGCAAAAGAGGTTGCATCTCGTTTCATAGTTATCTTGATGGCATTTATTTCATTGAGCATTAGGACTACTTTTGAAGATTAAATTTGATTAAAAAAAACCCAACTGTTCTAGAAAGCAATATTTACTACAGAGCAACATGATGATGATGTCCTTTAAAACCAAATCAAACACCTCCTCCAAATTTTCCTCTTTTTCAAACCGGCTTGGCCTCTGAAATGGGTAAAGGGTGGATATCTGGAATTTGGCATAAAAATTAATCTCTACTAAGAATAAGAATATTTAAAAGTAGACAGTTTGTTTAACTATGCCTAAGTGAGGGCCTTTGGAGATTTAATACTGTGAGCATGACAGTACAAAAAGTTTCTGTTATTGCTTTCTTTTGGTTTTTAACACAGAAGTCTGGTAGAATTAAGTTCTTCATTACTTTATTTGCCATCAACTAAAGTGGCATATGAAATGCCTCTTTTCAATTAACCTGAATCCCTTCATTTATGGAAAGCCCACCCATCATGCAAACCTTTAAAAGGCTATTTTGGTGTAGAAACAAGGAAAGGAGAAAATATATTTTTTTCTTCCAAGCTCTCTTTAAAGGCTGCATTATATGAGGGCTTTATGGACTTCTTAAAACTCTTGCTATGGAGGAAAAGTACAAACTACAACACTTGGTATCTCTTCTAAACTGAGGACACTGCAGCCTTCTGTAAGATCTGAGGGAGTTTTTTACATTGCACTATAAACTGTGTATTGCTATTGAATTATTCTGAGTATTAAGTGCTCGTTGTCTTTGAACTTAATTCAGCTGTATCAGTTTCTGTTATCTATGAATGTCCTAAGGTTTCATGTTCTCAAAATATCCTGTAACTCTGTCTCTTACATTTCAAGCTGAATGGGAAAAACCTTTTGATCCAAAATACACCAAACCGAACAAATTCTTTGTGGATGGGACAAAGACTGTTGAAGTCCCAATGATGTTTGGAATGGGCATGTTCAAGCACGGCTATGATGAACAGCTGTCTTCCACTGTGGTGCAAATGGATTACAAAGGAGGTGCTTCAGCATTTTTTGTTCTGCCTGATCGAGGAAGAATGAAGAAGCTGGAGAAAAGACTGTCTTGTGAACGTATGTCAAGGTGGAGCACATTAGTCTCCAAAAGGTAAAATTCTGCAAGTCTGGGTTCAGATGGCAGGCGGAGAAGTATATCAATTTCAATCTTCTGTACTGTTACACAGAATCAGGATACTAATCATAGTTCTGCTTTGGTCTACACAAGAATTCCCACTTACAAAAGCTGAAATCTGTCTCTGATATCTCTGTGTTTTCATATTCTGTACTGGACAAAACAGAAACCTTCACAGCTCTAGGACCTTTGCTATTTCCACATTTTGTTTCCCATCTTTGACTGTCCAAAGACTCAATTTTTCTGTCTTAAAACATTTTGTCACTTTTTGGGAGAGATCTGCCTTCTGCTTACCATTTCCCTTCAGCATTTTTTCTTATTTCTTGCTTCCTTCTACCTATTACAGCTACCAATAACTGCACATTTAATGCTAAAACAACAACTTTCTTTTGGCAACTGCAAGAAAAAATCTCAGTGATAAGGGTATAGAGCTGTTGTATTCAAGCTCTCTGAAGAGTCAGGAAAGGTGAAATTCGAATAAACTGCACTTGCTTCAAGTTAATCTTGAGACTAGAAGGCAAAATAATTATATGCTTTCCAAAAACAGCTTTAGTGCCATATGTAGTAGTAGCCTTTAGACAGGATGAAATATTTATTAAAGCACAGGCACAGCATGTTTAGAGAGTCAAGCCTTTTTGTTCATTCATGAATGTGTCACATTAGTGACCTTGGCACATACACATATGAATGCCATACTGTTCTTAAGACAAAAATTACATCCAAATACAGAAAACCAAAACCAGTGTCCCGCTCTTATCTCTGATTTACTGTTAGATCTTAAAACAAACAGACTAACCTCTAAAATCCTATTCATTAAAAAAAAAATAAATATGGAAAATTTATGTAATTCTCCATGCACCTCCACAGTTTTGAAACTTGGGGGAGCAGCTCTGTGGTTCATGACTAAAATCGTGACAGGACAAATGGAGAATCAAGATACTTATGCATTGTTTTTGTCAAAGGAGTATAATTTTCTTTTAAAAAAGCCAGAAAGACACTAAATATGAATTATGATTGATTCTTCTCCTCATCCTGCCCTTCCTTCCCAGATTGAAATAATCCACCTAAAAGCTATGAATGGGAGATGTAAAGCTTACAATATAGATTAGCATCACTCCTATAGATGAGATTGTTCTATGCAGCTCCACATTTTTCGTTGTGACAGTTCTTTCCTGCAAATTAATTATACAAACTCCTCCTTTTTAATGTAGTTTTCAAAACAAACCATTGCCTTTGCTACTGTTTGCAGTCCCTGTGATGTCTTAATAAATGAATTTGATGTAGGATATGGAATGTTTTGAGGGTTGTGTGCAAGCTGGATTTATCCACGTATCTCTGTCTACACACTGACATTGACACAAGTTGCAGAAGTACTGTGAGGAATATTTTTCATTGCTGTTGGCTGTAGAACATGGGATAATGTCAAAGTATTGACAGTACAAGCAGTTGAGATCTATTTAATGGAAGAACTGTGGAGGCAGCATCATTGTCTCTCCTGGAAAATATATTGCAGTGTTTCAAGCCTAGTCATGTTGTTGCTGTGTGCCTTTCCCTTTCCTGCATGTTGAAAGCAAGTGGGGGCTTGCAATGAGTGTCTTTATGTAAGAGGAAGACAGATGTTTTAATGACAATTGTATCCTTACCTGAGACAGCAATCAGCAGAGGCAAAATCAAGAGATGAGCAACCTGTTATCAATCCACTAGCACTCTCATTTTTGGTTACCAGTCAGACTTGACACTTAAATACTGTACTACTCTGGAGGCATGGGCCTTTTCCTTCCCAGCATATGGGTTGCTCTTTACTGAGCTTCTCTAAGTGTTCCACGTCTCCCTGACCTGGAACCTTGGACACCAGAAAAGGGAACCTACTGTCATCATTACCACTAACTTTCTCCTCATTATGCTGCTTCTAGATACAAATGTTGACTTCAACCTTTGAAAATTAATTGTCAGTTTCTTACTTCAAAAAGCAAGAAAGAAAGTAGTAAGAAATATAGAGCTCAGATTAATTTACAGAAAGCAGCAAACTGGTCACTTTCCAAAATAAATATTTAATAGATCAGACCTTGGACTTGACACACACACAAAAAAAGTTTATCTTTTTACTAACTCTGTTCTGTCAATGTGCTTTCCTACTTTTTTTTTTGCTTTTTTATCCATATAACCATTACCACATATTGTCCTACTCTTTTGTTATATCTATTTGTCTTCTCTATCCTGATTAAAATCTTCTACATCATCAGAAGTGGGGCAGGATGGAGGTGTTTCTAGTGGACTGTATAAAATACCAATAACTTCTGAAAATGTCAGATGAAGGTCCTTAGGGAGGAACAGCAGTTCAGTTGTGCTGAAAGATCACTGATTCAATCTCAATGTTCATCTGTTAGATTCCTGCAGACTGTAAGTGAGCAGCCTACAATCCTGTCCTCTCAACCAGCCTTTTAACATTGATTCCTCTCCTCAGATTAATGTTACTATACATCTTCCATGTAGGCTAGAGAGAACCTGCAAGCAAAATGTCATTGGTCAGAAAGCGAAATTAATTTGTCTCTTGGGAACCCCTGTTGTATTGTGATGTCTGATCACAAGTCTCACCATATTCTTGCACTTCTTTTCTGGCAGCTCAGCAAATGTGTATCTTCCAAAATTCACTCTTTATGGGACATATAATCTAAAAGACATGTTATACAAAATGGGCATCATGGATTTATTCACTGATAAAGCTGACCTGTCTGGGATCACTGGGCAGCCCCAGCACAGAGTCTCCCAGGTAAGTCATATTTCTTTTTGTTTCATGGGTCCACGGTTTCTGGTATTTGCATCACTTTCTTTACACTACATTTATGATGCACTGATGATGCAAAACTTGTGTAAAGAGGTTTTGCTTCACACAAAAATGCAGCCGTTGGCATACAGAATACTTTGCCAATATTGCTTGTATTGTCAGTAAAACTGAGTTGAAGTAGTGTTTTGAGTGTCTTAATTTGTGAGACCTTTTTTATCTGTGTAAGGCAACCTGATAAAACAGAGATGACCAAGTCATCATCTCTCCACACCTTGGTATCCTTCAGCAGTGTATTGTTACAGTTATTGCACTGCTTCTTTGGTTGGTGTCTACCTTCTTCAGCCTGCCTGTGGGAAAGCAGAGAGCTATATGATGTATCCTACATGATGTATCCTACATGGATGACAGGGATGGGAAAGTAAAGGAAAAGCACTGTTTGGGGGGAAAACACAATTAATAAAATCTTCAAGCCTATGAGCAATGACTGTCATTAGTGCCAAAACTAGGTAAAAACTACAGATAAATTATATTTCAATAAGCTGAGAGTTTAAAGATGCCAAATTCCACTGTTTAATATGAGCAAAACAGCTTCCCTCATGATCTCAGTTGGAGGTTAATGAATTTGGACCTGGAACTGCCTTTATTTTTTGGGAGAAAATATACATTTCTCTGCTCTAGCTCTCCTTTTCTGGCTCTTCTCTTTTGCTCCCATATTTTCCCAAAACATTAAGAGCATGGGAAACCTAATTTCGGGATGTTATTCATTGTGCTAATCTGTGTGTTAGTTCTTGAACTGTATGAGCTTTCAATAGTTAAATATGATCATTCTTGCTTTACCTTTAGTGTAGATCCACAGATCTGCCGAAGTGAGAGCAGAGAATAAGAGAAGAAAATAAGCAAATGTTTTCAGTATCAGGCACATGCTCCTCCACTGAGGCTGATACTTTATTCTCTCTGACTAGAAAAGCTATGCTGTATGTACCTTGCTGATCGTTTTTCCAACTTTGCTTCCTGACTCATACCTGCCAATCACTGAATCACAGAACTAACCAGCTTGGAAAAGACCTTTAGGATTATTGAGTCCAACCTATCACCTAACCCTTCTAAACCAATAACTAAATTAATTCATTTAGTTTAACTAAATTAAACTTAGTAATTTAACTAATTAACTAAACCAATGGCAGTAAGTGCCTCATCCAGCCTCCTTTTAAACACCTCCAGTGATGGCAACTCCCCCACCTCCCCAGGCAGCCCATTCCAATGGACAATCATTCTTCCTGTGTAGTACTTCTTCCTAATATCCAGCCTAAACCTGCCCTGGCACAGTTTGAGACTGTGTCCTCTTGTTCTGTCACTGGGTGCCTGGGTGAAGAGATCAACTCCCACCTGGCTACAACCTCCTTTCAGGTAGTTGTAGAGAGCAATAAAGTCTCCCCTGAGCATCCTCTTCTCCATGCTGAACAACCCCAGCTCCTTCAGCCACTCCTCCTAGGGCTTGTTCTGATACTTGTTTCTTACCACTAACTTCTTCAGGCGCTTTTTGATTGAGTTCTTGTTTAGGTGATTAGGTTTTGTACCCCTTTGACTTGTAAAATATCTGTTTATTCACAGGCTATTCATAAGGCTGTGGTAAAGGTGGATGAGACCGGCACTGAAGCAGCAGCTGCCACAGGAATGGAAATAGTGCCTATGTCCGTTCCAGCTAACATTGTATTCAACAGACCCTTCCTAATGGTCGTAACTATGAATAGAAAGATGCTCTTCATGGGGAAAATTATGAACCCTCTGAAAAAAGATTAAGTTGATGTACGTATTAGGTATGTGGTGGTCACCACTGCTCAATCAATTGGTTAACCTGATGAGTGTGGTATGGCTACAGAGGGATCTCTCCCTCTTAACTGATATTGTTATTCACAGTTTTATGTAGATGAGACTCTTCATCAATTCAAGTTGTTGTAGTTACATATTTGTTTGGGCCTTGGTTTGTGGCGTTGTTGTTTTTTAATTTTTTTTTTTTTTTGGTTTTGTGTTTGTTGTTTTTTTTTTTTTAAGAAATTTGCATTCATGCAGAACTATCATCAGGTCTAGGATTGAACAGGCCTGTGTAACACTGACAGCATACGTACAACTTCTAGCAGGGAAGACGAGGAACATGTGAGTGGAGGAGGTTGTGTAATCCTGGTTGTTCCCTCACAACTGACTTTTCACCTGTATTTTTGCATTGATTAACAAATAGGTACGAGTTATGGAAATTTACTACTTGTGCCCATTTTCCTACCTACATGAAGTTCATATCTAGCATAGTTCTTAACATGCATAATGCTTACAACCTCGCATAGTGCCATTGTTGTCCAATGAGTCTATTACATCCTTTCCTTTCAGCTGTCATCCCAACTAAACTATCGCAAAGGGGTCACAAAGAAGGTGTGGTTTTTTTCCCTGCAGATATATACTGACGTGCCCACTGTTTCTGTGAGAATTTAATGTCCAAACTCATTCAAGAGTAAGAGTTAGAGGATCTTAGAACTGAGTCGTAGAAAAGAAGAGGTGGACCGGATCTCTGCAGTTAAGTGCCCTGGAGCCAACCTTTGCGAATCAGAGATACAACTCAGAGCAGCCAGAAGACTACTTTTAGCCTATGTCTGCATCTAAACCATCTTTTGGAAGACTCCAAGCAGCAGGAAACACAAGCCATCTCCCACTGGTGCCAGTGCTTGTGCCGTTACCATCTGGCCTTGGGAGATTACCCATGGTAGTAAGCACCATTCCAGTACTGTTTGTAGTATCAAACACCCCTGTCAGTGACACCTCTACCCTGTCAGTGACACCTCTACCCTGTCAGTGACACCTCTACCCTAACAGCATGTCACTTGATGTCACCCCTTCTGTTCCCTGACTGTCCAGTAGTACAACATTGGTACTCTATTTCTATCTGCTTCATAGTTAGTACAGCCAAAATATTATAAAGGTCTGGGTTTGCCTTTAAGATACGCAATACTGAAAGTCATATTCATAATTCACATGCTTATTTATTTTTATCTTTTTTCTTTCCTATCTGTTTTTTTCTTCCATTTTTTCACAGCATCTGCCATTATTTTGTTTCTTCGCTCATCTTCATGGTATATATCTAATCTCTGGTTGCAGGAGGGGTAAATTACAGACTAAAATGGGTTAATCTGTTAATGGATATTAAGCATTAACACCAGCCTTTGTACAGCCTTGAAATATACAGAAAAATGTACTATGGTAGAAGAAGAGCAATGAATAAACGTAACTCTAAAAAGTTTCAAATTTTGCTATTTTATTTTTGTAATTCAGAGTTAATCATTGTTCAAGTAGGTTTTTGACCAATGTCAACGAACGGTTATTAATATGCTGCTCATGTACATTAGATGAGGGTGGCAATGCCAGCAAGGACATTCAGAAAGCCCTCTGCTTTAGGCCTGAGAAGTAAATCGCTCTTTAGCCCATAGTAGGCTATCTCTGTTAGAAATCTTTCTGGTAAGGTTAGGTGTTTCTTTGATGCAGACGCCATGGACAGCACGCTGCTTCTGCTCTATCTAGTGTGTAGCTTCGTGTGTATTTCTTACTTCCCTTCTATAAAGCTTTCTTGACTGCTTCTGCAACTGTTACCAGTCTTCACATGCATTTTGAGCCGTGCTTCCTGCTATTCCATAAACAAAATACTTCTTTAACAGATTACAAGAGGAAAGTGGGAAAAGTGCTTAGAAACTGTCATGGTTTTTGAAAAAGGCAACCGAATGGGACTGTCTCAGATGAGTTGGAGAGGAGATACAGAATTGTAGTTGGAAAGAAAGATATAGAAAAATTGCAGAGAATATACAGCAGTCCCTTAAATCTTCCCCTCACCCAAAACTAAATCTACAGTCCCCAATCCCTGGTGCCTCTGTCTGCTGCTAGCCCCAAGCAGGGCCCTTGCAGCCATAACCAGATCCTCTCCCTACATGTTTACTTGCATAAGTAGCTCCCGACAGACACAGCAGGCAGGAGGGAGAGAAAAGGAGAACAAACTGGCCTCATCATGAGCTTATAAAGAGATAGCAAATTTATGGGATTGAATAACAATTTTACGACTCCTCTAGTCCCTAGAGGCTTTTTTTATAACCCTATAGTTGCCAACCCACGACAGATGCTATCAGCTTTTTGCAGAGGACCCCACTTGTGATTAAACTCATCATGCAGAAAAAAAATCATCTGTGTGGCATTTGACTTGGGCAATAAGGCAGAACAAATTTAGTATTTTCTAAAATGAAAACTATGTGTTAAAAATCTATTCTCATTTAACATCCATAGCAAACCTTGACAGAGGTTACTTTTTTCACAGATTCTTGCAGACTTTTGTAATTCATACTGATCGGAAAGCATTGCAGGTCTTGCCTAGGTCACAGTTTTACAACATAACCAGACCTTACAGCTTGATTTCCTTCACAAATATCTATAAATCTATTTGGATATAAGTAAAAAAATACAACTCTTAAGAAAAAAAAGAAAGCTTTAACAAGGCCCATTCAAGGCCTATTTACACAGGGAAATAAATCAGACATTCTGAGGAAAAACCTCAAAGAATGAAACAGAAGTCACAAACAAGTAGGGCAATGCCCTCCACTAAACATCAATCCCACAACATCACATGTAAAACTGTAGTATGAAAGCACAAAGAGAACTTTGAGGAAAAAGCTTGCAGTAGTCGTAGCATATGATAATACATTCTTCTTCAATGACACCACGCCAAGAAAGACTGAGAGGCCAGCTGGTGTTCAAAGTGTAGAAATGCTCAGGGTGGTACTGACAAAACAGAAAAGCTCAATCCGTTTCACATGTACTTGCAGTTGTTGGGCCAGGGTTGAACTAACAGTAGAAGCATTTTTAGAACAAAAAGTCAAAGAGCAAATAGCAACAAATTGCTAGGACTGTTCAGTAGGAGAGATCTAGCTGTCTCAAAAAGAAAAATTGAAACTTTCTACTGTGATATATCAGTTAGACTGATGTCTGTATGAGAGGAATAAAAAGTAACAATCATGATTTTTTTTTTTAAAGATGCAAATGAGCATGCAGTGAATTTTAGAACAGTTAGTCCAAATTTGGTAGTTACAAAACTGTAGAATTTGTAGTATGACAAAATATTGAAAAACTAACATGATTTTCACAGAATCATAGAATTACTTTGATTGGAAAAGACCTTTATGATCAATGAGTTCAACCATTAACCTAGTAATACCATGTCCACTACTAAACCATGTTCCTAAGTGCCACATCTACATTCTTTTAGTACTTCCAGGGATGACGACTCAACCACTACCCTGGGCAGCGTTGTCCAGTGCTTAAAATTCCTTCTGGTGATTTCCCCCCGCCGCCTCCTGACATCCTATGCAACCCTCTCTTGGTGCATCCTGAGGTGTTTTCCTCTTGTCCTATTACTTGTACTTGGTCTAAAAGACTGACTCCTACACAGCTATAACCTTCCTTCAGATAGTTGCAGAGTGATGAGGTCTCCTCTGAGCCTCCTTTTCTCCAAGTTAAACCCCAGTAAGGTGTGACCAGTGCTGAGCACCAGGGGAGGGGCATTTCTCTAATCCTGCTGGCCACAATATTTCCAATACAAGTCAGAATACTGGTGGCATTCTTGGCCACCTGAACACACTGCTGACTCATATACAGCCAGCTGTTGACCAGCATTCCCAGGCCTTTTTTCTGCTGCCCAGCTTTATAGCTGATCTTCCTCAAGCCTGCAGCATTTAATGAGGTTGTTTCAACACAGAGGACTTGGCCCTGCAGAACCTTATACAGCTGGCCTTGGCCCATCAATCCAGCCTGTCCAGATCTCTCTGCAGAGCCCTCTTATCCTCAAGCAGATCCACACTACCACCCATTTTAATGTCATCTGCAGACATGCTGAGGATACATTCAATCCCTTCATCCAGATCATTGATAATGGTTTTTAACAGAACTAGCCTCAAAACTGAGTCCTGGGCAACACTACTTGTCATCAGCCACTGATTGGATTTAACTCTGTTCACCACAAGTCTTTGAGTCTGGAGAATGCTGTGGGAAATGGTGTCAAAGGCTCTACTAAAGTCCACACCGACAACATCCACAGCCATTCCATCATCCCTAAGCAGGTCACTTTGTCATAGAAGATCAGGTTAGCCAAGCAGGACCTGCCCTTCATAAATCCATGCTGACTGGGTCAGATCACCTGGTTGTTCTGTATGTGCCATGTGATGGCACTCAAGATGTTCCGTTCTATTCTGTTCCATAGCCTTTCCCAGTACCCAGGTCAGACTGAAAGGCCTGTAGTTCCACAGATCCTCCTGGCACTTCCTGTAGGTGGCCATCACATTTGCTAACCTTCAGTCAGCTGGGACCTCCATGGTTAGGCATCATGGCTCGTACATGATGGAAAGTGAGCACTTCTGCCTGCTCCCTTAATAATATTGTGCCCTATAGCCTTGTGTGTGTCCAAGTGATGTAGCAGGTCACTGATAATTTCAGATTATAGGGGCTTCATCCTGCTTCCTGTCCCTGTCTTCCAGCTCATAGGACTTGGTACCAGAGAGAGGTGGTCTTCCTAGAAAAGATGAAGCGAAGCAGGCATTAAGTACCTCAGCCTTTCCCTCATCTTTTGTCATTGTGTCCCTCTGCATCCAACAGAATGCAAGGAATGAAGGACTTGTTTTATATTTGGCATGATGCCTCTTAGGATTGCCATTCAGGATGGAGACTTTGCAGTGATGCACAACAGACTGAGGAAAATGTAATCTCCATGGTTAGTGCTGCTAAAAAAGTAAACAAGCACTGAGAGATAATAAGAAAGTAAGAGAGAGAAAGGAAACATTAGGGTGTCCCCATGGCAGATGAAGGTTTTTTTTTTTTTTTTTTTTACATGGAATACAGTGGTCTTTCTCTAGCTTCTTTGAGTGATGTAATTGGGTAAATATACATTTGTAAACATATTTGCCGTTTATAAATATTGATCATCCTTTTTACAGTCACCTGAATGTTTTGCTGTTTACCAGTGTGCCTTCACAACAAATCTAGCTAGATCTGTTATAGCTCTTAAAGTTTCGGGGGGGTTCTTTTTATTTAATCTAACTTTTTTTTTTTTTTTTTTAAATGGGAATATCTCATTACTAGCCTGTTCTTCCCATCAGAGTCATAGCAAACTTTCCTGTTTAAAATTTATGTTTACATGTTAATTAGCTCTCAGTACATCAGTTCTAAACTAATTGTCCTCTACATATTTGATCTTACAGCATATGACAATTTTATTTTTAGTCAAATAGATACTTAGATAGCGTCTGTAGTTCTGTATTGATGTTATCCTATCATTCCATAAATGACATTTTTCTCCCAAGAAAAATTTCAGCTTGCTGAATTTTCTGAAGTTGTAACAAAAATTAAAAATCTCAGCAATGTTCCTGAAAATAGTATTGATATTTGCTTCAGTTGCATTGGTAAATGGTAGAAAAGTTTATCACCTGATAGCATGTTATACAGTAATCTAGAGTAGGACATTTTCATCATTTCTGTTTGAAAATGTTGTCAAACCCAATGCATTCCTGAAAATGTTCTGATTTTTTTGGCACTCCCTCAGATAACTTCCAAGAATTTTTCTTGAGAAAGAATTCTTAAAGAGGATAAGGGTGATGGAAAGAATCTGGTTAACCTGCACAGTCTAATAAAATTTCTCAGAAACAGAAAAATGTTGAAGTGAAAATTTGCAAAGTGGTTCGCAAGAAATACAACATTGAAGTTGTAGCTCAGTTATAAACCTACTACAATCAAAGATGAAATAGGAACCCTCAATATTTAGTCTTAGTCTCATCTTGCAGGATTTTGTTTCTGGTGAGGATCTGGTAGTCATTGTGCTTCACAAATTACCTCAACAGGTATCTCAATAATTCAGAAATCACCAAAGAGCAGGGGATGCTAAGTGACGTCTGTGCTGTAATATTTGGGTGTTGGGTTTGAAGTTATAGCAATTATGAATGTGGAGGCGAATTAGAAAAACAAACGTGTTTGTTAAGAGATTAATTCAATCATCATTAGTATGAGAGCTGGAGCATTCTCAAAGGCTGGAGACTAGTTCAAACTGGTTTTCATAATCCCCACCCACCTAAGTTCTACCAAAAGCATTAATTTAAACACATTGCATCATCAAGGAAAAAAAAAGTACTCTCACTGGCTGATCAATGAACCTCAGAGCAGTACATCGTCACCTAGAAAGTTCTTGTAACCTGATTTACCTTTTTGCTCTCTATGGCTGAGCTCCATTCTTGATGACCCCAGCCCTAGGAGTACCAAAATCATCTGCTACACTATGGAAGAAGATATCTGTGAAAATAATTTTGAGTTTTCCCTGGACCCCAAAGGTTGACTTTTGATGAAGGGTCTTGCTGTCACGCATTCTTCAATAGCTTTTATTGGCCATTGTTCTCCAAGCTGATAGAGCGAGCATAGAGTAGATGCATGGTGTGCCAAAAGGAGAGGGTGGTTTGCAAGTGACTGTGGGAGACGTAAAGAAAGGCAGGAAAAGAATGTCAGATATCAGTATGTAGTACATTAGAGCCAACACTAGACACAGGGTATTGCCTAGTCTATGGTAAATAAATTTTCATCTATTCTGAGGTAGTCACAAATCCTAGTCATCTGTTACAGGTAACAAGCTTGAGATGCTTGGCTGATTACATGGAAATATGACTTCCTGCCTGCATGTTGATCTAAAGCTATGCAGTGTTGGCCTAAATCTTATCCCAGCATAGTTAAAAGTAGTGGCCAGAGCAAAGGTTAATCTGCTGTAACTCAACATAAAATTGAAATCTGCCTCCCTTCTGCATTTGTTATCTGCTTGACAAACAGTATGTTTGTACCCCAATTTTTGACAGAGCTGCTCTGTATGAACAGAGGGACTGACAAGGAGTAGTAAACAATATGAATTACCTCTGGTGCTTGTGAGACCACTTTTATGGGTTCTTTCTTTGAGCATTAGCCAAAATTCATATTGTGTGCTTGGACAGCTGAGCTTCTGAGTCACCAAATGATGTCATTACTGTTTACTTCAATCCACTTTGATCAGCCTTACTTGATCAGCTTCATGATTAAAGGTAGGCATTCAATTCAATATCACTCAGGAGTACAGAGGAGGTATAGGAAGCAATTCAGATGAGATGGTCTCAGATAGCAGGGTCAGTGGACCAAATGGGAAGGTGAAGAACTCTATAATGAAGGCTTTCCAAATAATGTTAGTTGCTTAAGTCTTGAATTACTCATTGGGATGGTTCTTGTTAACTATATATTTCCTGCTGTATAGACACACATTTATTATAATTTTAAGTACTGTATTGCTGTTGGAAACCCATAATTAATTGATTAATTTCTTTCTTTCTTTCTTTAATGGAAGAACATTATTAGGAAAGAAGGATGAGCCAGTAATTACACAGCATTGGGCTGGGACTTGGAAGTTTCTGCTCCTTGTCCCAGCTCAGTCATAGTTTCACTTTCTGTAAACTTAACTTCTTATCTGCTTATAGCTGTCCTCTGAAGATGATCATCCTTCCTCTCTTTGTTTAAACAGTCAGAACAGAATTCAGGTGCCTTACCATAAGTAAACAGTGTGATTTTGATAGCACAGCACTGGACTGGTAGTAGACAAAGAGGTTCATGTGAAATGATCCTTGCTGGCATGGTGCTTTTGTCAAACTAGAAGGTGGAAAAAAAAACATTGCCAGTTCGCACAATGATCTTAATGGTCTTGAATTTCCTGTACATGATTCTTGTATTGTAGTAACTAGCAACAAATATTTGCATTTTCTAGTCATGAAACGAAAAAATAAAGTCTGGTAAAAGGTGTGACTTGAGCAGCGTCATGTGGTGCATGCAGACTATTAATACTTGCAATTTATGTGTGCTTCATCACCTCTCCTCATGCTGTAATTTACCTATGTAGCTACCACCTCTTGGATGCAAGTACTAAGCACACCAGGAAAGAAGACGCTTTCTTTAAAGGCCAGAGAACTTCTTAACTGAAGCCAGCAGCTGAGGAACATTTCCAATTTCACTTTGAAGATGTATAAAGCTGCATCTTGCAGACCACAGTTTTTCAATTTTTGTCACTGTTACCCAGGAAAATGCCATGGTATCCAACTGATAAAAAACAAACCTGTCTTCATTAAACTCAGTAAAGAATTGAAGTGATGCTCATTATTTTCATGTCTTCTTATCTCAACAAGGAGACAAATTCTCACATATGTGTTGCTAATTCAAATGAAACTCAGTTCTGTGAGCAGAATTCCCACCTCCTCGTGAGTGTTCTAATGACTATATACAGATTGTATTTTATCATAATTTAACATTCCATTTCTAAATGAACAATTTTTAACTTCCTGGCAGGTGGATGGAGGAGATTCTCCAATAAATATTGAAAACATGGCATGATCAGTGTGTGTAGATTGAGCCTTTTTGCTTCATTATATAACTCGTTCAGACCAAAAGCACCATCATTCATCAGACATGCATATATCAATCTTAACAATTTTCTCTGCATTCTAATTGACCAATCCTCAGCATAGACTATTAAATAACTTCAAAATTATCAGGGAGAAGGGAAGACTATGTTCATTTAATTCAAAATTCCAGTTTCCTTCATATTGCTTCATATGCTTGTGGACTATCTACTTCATACTTAAGAAATCTTTGCATTGCTTATAATAGATCTATCCAGACAATTTTTTTTTAATATATATTTGAAGTAGCCTGTGTATCTATGGGCCACAGCCCCAGAAGAGTTCCTGTGGTTGCTAAATTGACACAAACCTTGTAGTTTCCTGAACTTGACTGTAGAAAGTGTAACAAAACCACTGAACAAGTTGAATGGTTCTGTTGTAATTGAATATAGCAGTTACTCGTTACTTAAGATCTTTTTAAACCTGCTTCAGAATGGTTTGTTCAAAATGAAACAAACAGGTGAGAAGCTGTTGGCAAGATGTTGGCAAATGCACAGATATTGTATGGGTCTCTTCTAAACAAGTCAGTATGTGAGTTTGGGCATGATAAAGACATTGACCTACATGCAGAACACAGCAGTAACACAGACCTGGGTAATGTAGACTTTCTCGTGGTTTTAATTGTCCAAAGGACTAGATTGCATCTGTTTTGTTGTTTCAGTATTTGTGATTTTTAGTCCTATTAAAAATCAGTAGAGAGGCAAGGTTTGGTTCAATAGATGAATGATCAGTAAAAATCTGGTTAATGTGGTTTCACAGCATAGTTTCAGAATGAAATTGTGGTCAGCAGAGAGGTGGGACTGTAAATGGCTCATGGCAATGCATGGTACACCCGGCACACATGCATCTGTTCATCATTACAGTTTAAAGCTCATGTAGCACCTCATTGCTGTTACTATAATGAAATGCTAGGTGAATGCCTTGTTAAAATACAGCTTAACATTATTAAAGCCAAAACAGTAATTACAAGGTCTCACCAATGAAAAAGAAAACAAGAGGCTTATAAGCATTTTGTAACACAGTTCATCCTTGACCACCATGACATATCATTCACCTAGGCTTTGATGAGTAATATAATCTCTGTGTTTGTGACCTTTTACAGTCAGAATTAGAAATAACAAGGAAAAAAGAAAGGGGAAAAAAAATAAAGAGAAAACTAAAAAGGAGAGTGTCAAGACAAGGTTTATCCATGTCCTGTCTCCATGTTTATCTCTCTTTATATTGACAAAATTACATGAGTGAACAAGTACAGAGTAAAAAGAGTTATCACAAAAGGGGAAACATATTTCATTGCACCGTTAATCATGATCTTTATTGTTTACTGGATACATTAAGTCAAATTGATCCACTAGCATTTTATTTCTATAGGAAAAAGTTAATAGAAACATGTAGTGCTTTTCTCCATTCCAACAACTTAAATTTGTGTGAAAGGAACCAGGAGAAGTAGGTGTGCAGATGCTTGCTACTTGTATTGCCAGCATTTGCCTGAGGCAGTAAATCATGTACACACAAAACTGAGATACTAATGAGCCACATCACTCAGAGCAGGAAACCCATCAGGGAAAGATGTCTGCCCTCTCAATGACATGCAGTTGCAATCAGATCAAGAAGATATACCAAGCAGTTCAGAGTCCATATTCAGGCTGAGGATGAGAAGGATCAAAGACAAATTCTGGTCAGACTTTGGACAAGCACTGAGATGTTGTGATGTATATTTGTCAGTAATATGGGTGCTTCAGTACACAAGAAAAAGTCTGACTTGTGGCATCTGGTTCCAGTGGCTTCAAGCACAACCTCCTGCATTCCAGTAGGGTCTTAATTACATAATATTTGACTAAGATCCTCCACACTGTCACAGGCAAAATCCAGAAAGTCACAGGTACTATTCAAATGGTGAAGATATAAGGTCTGTTGGCTAAACTGCAGAGATGTTCCTCAGATACTCTACTTCTTCAATATTTTTTTCTGTTTCCTACTGTTGTTTTTTGGTTTGTTTTTTTTTNTTTTTTTTTTTTTTTTTTTTTTTTTTTTGTTTGTTTTTTTTTTTTTTTTTGGCTGGCTCTAATGTTATCACATCTGTTTAATGTTTAACAGTGGAAATTAGCAGAAGATGATGTAGCAGTATAAGTAACAGTATGAAGAACAGCACGATTAACTGAATGCACTAGAGCTGCTGATTTTGTAAGTACTGCACATGCATTTTTCTTAGAGACTTGCTAACGATGCCTTCTGCTGTCAATGGAATTTTCATCTTAGATTAATTTCATTTATCTGTTTGTGACTTGGTTGTGTGCAGATGCTGCCATGAATTATTCATCAAGCAAACATGCAAGGGACCAGTGGGACCTGCTGTTCTAGGGGAATATACTTAGCCTGAAATGAGAATAAAATAACCTTTGAAGTCACGGGGGTTTATTAAGTAGTTGTTAAAGCAGAATGATGAAACCACTTTTTATGTTGGAAACAGCCTTCACAGTGACTCAAAATTAGCACAATTCCACTAGTGACTGAACCACTTATAAACACTTCCGGTGACCATGGAATTGCTGGATTCTCTAATTAGGACCAGGGTGAGTGTAGGGGGTGGGTCAAAAGCCACAATTTAAATGTAACTACTCCTTTTACTCCCATAGACGGAGAATTATTTCCTGCATTTCCAATTTGCATATAGAAAGTACAGCCAAGCTTTAGTAAAGCCTTTCCAATTTCTTCGACTTTGAAATGGTAACAAAAAAAAAAATCTGTGGCTGAAATTTTCTAATGTCAAAATATTCCAATTAATGTGATTAATATACCTACAGGAACAGTATATGGGGAAAACTTGATGACAATTTTCAGTACTTTCCATCTTCTGGTAGAAGTATTCCTTTAAAATTTTTCTAGAGAACTGTGATACTAGGAAGAGGATTTTTTAAAAATTATCTTTTATAGTAGATGTTAAAAACAAAGTAATGCCTAATATAAAATTGCTGAAAAACTCCCATAATCTGTCCATCAGAAATTCTTTAAAATTTAAGCTAAGTTTTGTTTGGACACAGAAAATGGTCATGGACAGACAAAATTTATCCTCTTTTTCATTTAAATATGTGGTATCACACATGACTAGAGAAAAGCAATCTGTGAAATGTCAAACAGCAAAAGCTTTTGAAATACCCTCTGTACTCATGATTGCTTCATTTGCTTGCTGTCCATAAAGACTGGGGGCTTTGTCTGAGAGGAAGTGGGGGAGTTCTGCCTAAGACAGATGCAAACAGTTGAATCATATTACCACCTAGGGCCGTGTTCCATCAATTTGGTTAAGGAGACTAAAGTTTAGATGTACATGTCATACTCAGATCCTAGCAAACATGAGAATACACAGCTAGTGTGTATCGTTGCCATAAATACAAGAAAAATCAGCATATCAATTAAAGAATAAAACTGCAATTGGCTAATCACCAAGAATTCTGAAACTCGGGCTGCCATCAGAAATTCTGTCTAAATCTCTAGTAAATAAAAGGTACTGTCATCCTTCATGTCTGGGAATGAATACTAGACCAAGAGAACCAACTTGGCAAACATGGGAAAATGCATTTGTGAGGATACAAACAGGCTGTAGTAGCTGGAAAGGAGTCATAAGAGTAGAAAAGTTCTAGAAATGTTTATTGCAGAAAAGCCATGAGAGCAAAAATCTTATTTTCATGGATAGGAAAGATGTCTTAACAGAGATTATCATGAACTTTGGCTCTGTATTTCTAATGTCAATAAGAAGAAATGCCTTTTCAGGGCAGTTACAATGGAATGTCGTAGGTTTATTATGCCTCAAGTTATAATTTAGAATTTGGTTGAATTTATTAATGACATCTGACACCTTGAATATCCTACATCTATTAGATCATTACATCTGCAATTTATAATATTTACATTAGCAAACTATTATTTATTACTCTCAAACTCAATTATCATCTGCTCATCTAATGATTGTTTATTTTATGACAGAATAATTTGAAAAGAAGATGAAGTGTCACCTGTGCCTGTGTTTACTCCTCGCCATTCTTTGTGCTGTGACCCATTGCCAACGTCAAGGCATTTGCCATGAAGTCAATAGTACTAATCTACATGATGGAACAGAAAATTTGTTAAAATATAACTGTGACAAGCAAGGCTCTAACTATGCAGATTTTGCATTTAGGTTTTACAAGCAAGCTGTATCAAATGAGGCTGATAAGAATGTTTTCTTTTCTCCCTTGAGCATCTCCACTGCATTTGCCATGCTGGCTGTTGGTGCTAGGTCAACCACGCTGTCTCAGATATTTGACGGGCTGGGCTTTGACAATCTGACTGAGACTCGCATACATGATATACATGAAAGCTTTCATAAGGTTTTAGCAGTAATTAACTGTACTGATGTTAACACCATGCTAAACATAGGGAATGCCCTTTTTACAGCTGTTGGTTATGAACTACAAGAGAATTTTTTACAAAATATCAGAAAATTTTATGACGCAGATTCTTTTCCTAGCAATTTTGATAAACCAGAAGAAGCTAAGAAGCAAATCAATACGTATGTGGAAGAGAAAACCAAGGGGAAAATTCCTGAATTAATTGGTCATCTTGATCCAAGTACTGTATTGGTTCTTCTTAACTACATTCATTTTAAAGGTAAGATTTTAAACACACTTTTCCAACATACTACTTTGATTTAAACAAACACCCAACAACAACAGCAACAACAAAAGGTGTAGGGAAGTCCTGATGGCTTATTAGCAGAGTGACTATTTAGAAAAGTGCCTAACTGTGCAGGACCTTCCCAGTAATGATTTGGCCTGGTCAAAAAGCAGTATATATGATTGTTGAGAAATACTGACTGCTTGATCTTGGCCCAGCTTACTTGAAAGCTGTAGACAGAAAAGCCCCACACTAGTGGACCACCTCACAGACAGGGACCCAGTGCATGCAGTGTCACTGGTCTGAGGGCATAGTGACTAAAGATATTTCCAAGACCTCTATGCTGATTTTATGTGTCAGTCAAACTGAGTGGATGGATGTCCTTGCAATTCCAAAGTCTCTAGCAGCAATAGTATGTACACTGCATGAAAACTTGGCACATAGCATTTGGAGAACCTATGCTTCTGAAGCCCTGAAATATTGGAATGGGCTGTGCAGGAAGGTGATTGAGTCACCAACCCTGGACATGTTTTAAAGTTGTTTGGATATGGTACTTGAGGATATGGTTTAGGGGTTAACTTTGTAGAATAAGGACGATGGTTGGAATTGATCCTGAGGGTCTTTTTCCAACTGGAATGTTTCTGTGATTTCTGTGATTACATAAATGCGAGGATTCTTTATTCTGCTGATTAATTTCACACCAGGCTGAGTGCAGTCAGCTTGCATCAGGTACTGCCTAACAGGAAAGGAATAACCAAGTCCTGTGGTGCAATTCAAATGACACAAAAGTGATGGGAACACAGGGCTACAACAGAAGCACCAATTATTCCATTGATCCCCGCTAACCTTTGCTTGTTTTTTAGCAAGACAGGACTTACTCACACTAACTATGCTGAACCTACCTCACAGATTAAATGCTTTCTTGTTAGCATCTGATTAAATGCTTTCAGAAGGTTGAAGTGATTCTAATGCTTTTTTATTGCCTTTACAGATTTGAACCTAATATCTTCTCTTTCTCCCCATTAGCTGCTTGGGAAAGATCTTTTGATCCTTTGCGTACACATGAAGATGATTTCTTTGTGAACACAGATACATCTGTTAGAGTCAACATGATGCAAAGTGATGGTTACTATGAAAGTTACTATGATGAGGATCTGTCTTGTGAGGTGGTGGAGCTGCCTTACCAGGGCACTGTACGAGCATTGTTAATTCTGCCTGATAGTGGAAAGATGAAGCAAGTGGAAGACGCTCTCTCCAAGGAAACTGTTTGTAAATGGGATAGAAATCTTAAGACCAGGTAACTTTAGGTAGATAGATTACTATATCTGAGGATGCATCATAATTTTTACTGGAAAGCTTTCCCCTGAGTGTAATGTCCCAATTACGAGTTCCCAAGACAAGTCTGAGCAGAGCATAATCAAATAAGCCACTGGAGGCTTTCTGATCTGAAAGAAGGGAGCACAACATCTTAACAACTCCCTCAAGACTTGTTTGGCTACTTTTTGACTACCGTAGCTCTTGGGTTTTATTCTCCATTTCCCTTCTAGACTTACCACTGTTGGTCTGCTTGCTTTTTGTAGCCTTCTAACCACAAAACTCTGATGGCTGTGTATATGGAATTGGGATGAAAGAATGTCAATGAAGCTAGTTTCTTTTCTCCAAAATCAAAGAAAGAATGTAAGCACAAGAATATGGTGTTTCTTTCTGGATGCTGAAATTTTTCTGGGAATACAATTACTAGCATCAAACAAATTAGCACTCAAAAGAATGCTTTTAAGTGTCACTGAATTGCATAATATCCAGCTTGCTGGCTGAAACAAGATTGCAATGCTTCACTGCTGTTTTGTTTTCTTTGTTCAACAGGTCATTACATCTGCAGTTACCAAAGACTTCTATTAGTGGGTCTTATGACGTTAAAAAACTCTTTGTGGAAATGGGCATTACTGAAGTATTCTCTAGCAATGCTGATCTGTCTGGAATTAGTGGCAGCCATGGTCTTCAGATTTCACAAGTAAGTGAAGAGTTTGGCTATGCCGATCAATTGTATCTAGTGTTTTTAAAGACTGGTTTTCAAAGCTTCACGTTTTACTGAAGTTGTAAGTAAAACTCACAATGATATGTAGGGCCTTGCTTAGTCATTGTGCTTTTCTACAGAGATGGTCTGCTTTCCCACCTGTGTATTATTTTAATATTGCTATTAAAAATCTGGATGTTAAGTACATGGAAATGCTGGGCAAGGCTTAAAATAATTTATTGTCACTACACATAGGAGTTTGCTATTACTGTTTTTATGTTTGCTTACATGAGATAGTGTCAAACGAATACTAAATAAGGAGTATGTAATGACATTTCTGCTGATTTTCACATTCTCAAATTTACCAGGAAACTTCCAGTTTACACTAGCAGGATTTTACCATTACAATCTAAGCTACAATTTCCTGTGGCAAAGATCCTCCCATTATTAGCATTTAAATAGCAATCTTCCATTAGCTTTGGAATAATAGAGAAGTGCTGCTAGTGGAAGTTCAAACCATCTAAGAAACCAGATGATAGTGCCTGGCCCCTTTTTATTCCCCTCTACTCAGCACTGGTAAGGCTGCTTTTAGAGTGTGTCCATTTTTATTTTTGCCCTTACTCATTCACTCCTGACACGTAAAACACCCTTGTAGGCTGTTGGAGATTGACTGTACAATAAAGTTAATCCACTGGATTTTACCACTCATTTCTTCTCCAAAATATTCCATAAGAAGAGATTTTATCTTCTGCTTGCTGTCATATATATATTAACCAAGATATTTGCTCCTTTCTTTGCAGACAATTCACAAGGCTCTGCTGGAAGTTGATGAGGCTGGAACTGAGGCTGCAGGAGTCACAGCCATGATTGTCAGCAGAGGCTTTCGTCCTTCTGCTGTCAAATACAACAGGCCCTTCATTATCTTGATTTCTGACAAAGAAACTGGCACAACACTCTTCATGGGGAAAATTGTTGATCCCACTAAGAAGTAGTTGCTGACATATTTAGACATGAGTTTGCACATGTGGGCTGTTTAGTACTATGAACTACTTGCTGATTGAGGAATATTAAGAAGTAAATGAGGAATTTCCCTCTCAACAACTGACTGTTTTTAAATGTAACACTTTCCCAAGTTGAGTATTTTCAATTATAAATACATTTTTTTCAAATTTGCTTTTGAAGATAACATTTTTGTAAAGTCTGCTGTTATTTCTACAAGAGAGCTCTCTCTGCTAAGCAGTTTTGTCCAGACTGCTTTCAGTTCTTGATTATTCACCAAACGCTTTATCCTAATAGGTAACAAATCTCTTACAATTCAATCATGCCTTCTCCAGGACATGCTGATTATCAATATTCACCCAAACTGCTCCCTACAGAGACCTTTCTTGCTTACAAAGCTCTTTGCTGCCTAGGCTTTTGTAGGTTTCCTTCAGCCAATCTGTTCTTTCTCACATCTTACAGGTCTTTGCCTAGGACATCTTTTTTAAAAAGACTAAAAAAAAATTCTAAGAAAATGGACTTTGAGATACAGTGAATTTAGGCATAAACTGTCAAAGAGCTGTCCTGTGATACCATCCATTAATTATTGCTATGGCCGATGAATAAAATAAATATTGTTATTTAAAATCCATTACTTAAGGACTGACTCCAGTGTCCTGGTATCACTCTATAAATCTTTCAGTTATTCTTACTAACATAGCAGCATGTCTGTAAAATAAATTTTGCAGGCTGCTAAATGACTCAAACTTCTTTCATATGGAGATGGCAATTATTTGCATTCCCTTCTTATATGCCTACTTGGGTAAAACGTCTTTGCAAGAGATACACAAACACCCAGGAATTGCAAGGAAGCACTGGGGTACGGTGCTCAGCCTTACTGACCTCTACAGCAAAGCCTTTATTGCACAGCTGCTGTCTCAAGGAAAGGCTGACACCTGCTTCGACAGTTGATCTCTCACCACACTGTTTTGACTCATGCCATTACATATTCACCCTGGATAATTTTTTTGCAATTGCAGTTTAGTTCTCCCTGGCAACATGAACTATGTGGCTCATTTATACAGTGGTTCTAGCAACGTGCTGTGAACAAGTGAAGGCAATGCAAACCCCAAATCAATAACAAACAAGCTCACTACTTCTGACATTTTTCTGGTCCTCTGACCTGTTCTCTCAAACTTGGTCCACTCTGCAGAGAGGTGCTTTATTGAGACCCATCAATCGTTGCAGCATGGGTTTGGTGTACAGAAGGCTCTGTTTCTCACTCAGAGACTTGGAGACTGCTGCTTTGTATTAATCTCTTTACTCCAAGCAGAGAAAAGTCAGTGGAAGCCCTGAGATATTGCTTCTGCTGGGGAAAGAAGTCATCATTCAGCGGGCTAGGAGATAACATGTCTCTGTGCAAAGCAATGTCTTTTACAGAGCTGAGATCAATGATAACTTGCTGTGATGTGAGGCAGACCTTTCCGTGGTGTTGTAGAAACTCAATAAGAGCTGGGAGCTGCTCCAGCAAGATTTCACTCTGATAAATCGGTGTACTGGTACTGATTAGAAGGTAGGATGATGAGATTTTTATCAGAGCATGTTGGCAGAATAACAGGTTCTTGGTCTATTGCTAAAGGGAAAGATGTTAGGAAAAGTCTCATGGTTGCTAGGACAGAGCAGAGGCTTTGGGAAATAACACATGGAGCAACTTCCTGCTCCATCTACCACCCAGTATTTTGCTTTTGAGAATGGAGGCAAAGAATTGCAGAAGAGCTGCATTGGGATTTTTGTCACTGGAGTGAGTGGCTGAGTCTGCCAAAAGTATCAAATGGAGCACTTTTGAATGTTGGATAGGTTTGGGAGGGATCTACCAAGGTGTGGGAGATCTCCAAATGAAGAACTTAAGGGTTCAGACCAGAAGACAGATAGGAGCTGTCATAGGGACCTGGAATGAGAAGACAGATCACCCTAAAATTCTCTAAAAGAAGAGGATGTGTGAAAGACAGGAAACAAATTAGTTTTGTGCCATGAGTATGTGTAAGGCATGAAAATGCCTCTAGTTCACAGTATGGAGACCTGTAGGGTCTAAGGACTGAACCTACCTGGCTGATCTGTTCTCAGCATACTCTTTATGATGTTCATTAGGAATTGGCTAATTTTGCAAAGGGTTGGAGTTTTTTTTGTTTGTGTTTTTTTTGTTTGGTTGGTTGGTTTTGGTTTTTGTTTGTTTTTTTTTTTTTTTTGGTTTGGTTTGGTTTGGTTTGGTTTGGTTTGGTTTGGTTTGGTTTGGTTTGGTTTTTTTGGTAGAGAGAAAGTGAATTTTGTCCTAATTCCAAGAAAACCTGACTGTATTGGTCTACCTTGCATTATTTGCTGCTGTTGCTTTTGTCTATCTTAATGCGTGGCAAGAAACATTCCTGTTCATGCTGTATGAAAGGTAAAAAAAGAAATGAAGGATTCTGACAGACATAAACTAAATTTTCATGCAGGGACTGTGTATTCATTCTATCTGTGGTAAACACGTGTATTGTATAGTGTCTTTCATTCATCTGCAGTTGATTTTAACAACATTCAACATTCCACTACGACAAAACTGGATCCTATTAGGACAGCTTAATCTTTCACATGTATTTTCCCACTTTATGGGGCACTTGGATTCAAACTAAGCCCTGGAAGAGAACTAGAGCTTCTTTAAACCCTACTGAGTGTCATTCACCTGACTTCTATCAGTGACAGTCATCAGAAAGGGGTAATACAACTCTGAGTGGAGTATATCACCCCACCTATCAGAGACACCCAAGACAAATGACCCTCTGTGGGTGCATTAGCCGTTATCTGACATGCTTACAGGAAACTGAGAAAAATTACTTACCTAAAGAGCAGGTAACTCAACTGAGAACCCCTGTATGGGAAGATGGACTCACAGGCCTGTGTCCCTGAAGGGCAGTTTAACTATGCCCTAGCAGACCTCAGTGCCAGACTTCACCTGGCAGACCCTGAACCACATAGGAGACAGTAAGTTTGTTCTCTTTGACCTTGATTATAGTTTGCTGGAACTCTGTTTGCTAATGGAATAGCTTCTGTTACTAAAGTTCTGTTTGCTTTGCCCCATGGCAGAGTCCATGTAATAGGCTGTCACAAAACATGAAGCAGTGGGATTGCAGGGCTAATGTGATATGTGTCCAACGCATTTTATCTTTCATCTGTAAGAAAAAGGTCTTATTCAATGCCTACAGGCAGAAAGGAGCCAGACAAGCACAGAAACACCAGTTGCTCACACAAGCCTTTCTACATAAGCCTTTCTATTCAAACTCTACCCGTACTTTGGAATTTTCCTTTCTTACTTCCAGCTACGGGATTTGAATGTCAACTCTGGTATCTGGAGAACTTGCCCTTGAATGGGCACACCAGTCTTCTGCCCACATCTGTGTAATCCATTTGGCCCTTGAATGCTACTACAATTTCAAGGAAATATGACTTCACCCAGATGTAAACCAATCCTATTCTAATTGGTTCATTTGATTCAGCACAACAGAAGCACCAAGTCTTTTCCCTGTATTCACATTCAGAGAACCACCAAGCTCTTAAAAACTAGTTGATTATGATGGACTGCAGAGTGGTTTTGACTGTGCATTCTGAGAACGAAGAGTACCTATATGGCAGCTACATGGCAATCTCAGTGCCTCGGAACCCAGATGGTCTTTGACATGAAGAGGCAGATGATACATTCTGTAACAAGCTAGGAGAATTATGACAGCTGTTAGTCCTTGTTCTCATGGGGGACTTCAACTTACTGCTGTAAATTCAATACAGCAGAGAGGAAACAGTTTAGGAGGTTCCTGGATGTGTGGAGATAGCTTCCTGACACAGACAGTGAATGAGCAAGCTAAGGAAGATGTCTCACTGCACCCATTTGTGAACAGAGGAAGACTTGCTGAATGGTGTGATGGTTAGAGGCTGTCTTGGGCATAGTGATCACAAAATGATAGAGTTCTCAATACTTAGAGAATTGAAGAGGGGAACTTTAGACTTTCAGCAGGCAGATTGTGGGCCATTTTGGAGACTGGTTGACAGAGTCCCTTGGGAGGTAGTCCTGAAGTGAAAAGGAATCCAAGAAGGTCATACAGTCTTCAAGAAGGAAATTTTAAAGATGCAGGAGTAGGCTGTCCCCATGTGCTGGAAGAAGAGCCAGTGACAAAGACAACCAGCCTGGCTGAAAAGGGAGTTTGACTGGAACTCATGGTGGAAAAAGGAGAGTTTATGACATTTGGAAAAAGGTGGGAGGACTACAAAGTTGTTGTGAGGCTATAGAGGGAGAAAATTAGAAGAGCCAAAGACCAACTAGAACTTAATCTGGTTAATGCCATAAAAGACAATTAAAAATATTTCTATAAATGCATTAACAGCAAAAGGAGTCTAAGAAGAATCTCCATCTCCACCCTTTATTAGATGCTGAAGGAAACATAGTGACAAAGGCTGAGGTACTTAACGCCTGCTTTGCTTCATCTTTTCTAGGAAGACCACCTCTCTCTGGTACCAAGTCCCAAGATGAAAGATAAGAGACAAGGAGAAAAATGGAGCCCTTATAATCTAAGAGGAAAAGATAAGGGACCTGCAACATCACTTGGACACACACAAGACTATAGGGCAAGATAGGATTCACACAATGGTGTGAGTGATGTGGCAAGAGCATTCACCAAAACCCTTCTCACCATTTGTGAGCCATCCTGCCTAACCATGGAGGTCCCATCTGACTGAAGGTTAGCAAATATGATGGCCATCTACAGGAAGTGCCAGAAGGAGGATCTGGGAAGCAACAGGCCTTTCAGTCTGACCTGGGTGCTGGTTAAGGCTATGGAACAGAACATCTTGAGTGCCATCACACGGCATGTACAGGACAACCAGGTAATCTGGCCCAGTCAGCATGGATTTATGAAGGGCAGGTCCTGCTTGACTAACCTGATCTCCTTCTATGACAAAGTGACCTGTTTAAGGATGATGGAATGGCTGTGGATGTTGTCAATGTGTAGTAAAGCCTTAGACACCATTTCCCACAGCATTCTCCTGGAAAAATTGACTGCCTTTGGCATAGATGGGTGTGAGCTTGGCTAGGTTAAAAACTGGCCAGGCCCTAAGAGTTGTGTTGAACAAAATTAAATATGATTGGTAACTAATCACAAGTGGTGTTGCCCAGGGCTCAGTACTTGTGCCAGTTCTGTTTATTATCTTTATTAAAGACCTTGATAAGTGGATTGAGTGCTTGAGGGTAGAAAGGCTCTACAGAGTGATTTGGATAGAGTAGGTTTGATGGCCATGGTCAGTTGGTGGGTCCAACAAAGTCAAGTGGTTGACTTATTCATGTGAGTTACATTCAGTGCTACAGGCCTGGGGAAGAATGCCTGGATAGCTGACAAGAGGAAAAGGACCTTGGAGTGTTGGCCAATACCTGGCTGAACATAAACCAGCAGTGTGTCCAGGTGGCCAAGAAGGCAAATGGTATCCTGGTTTGTATCAGAAATAGTGTACCACATAAAAGCAAGGAAAGGATCATGTCCCTAAACTCGGCACTAGTGAGACTGCACCTTCAATGCTGTGTTCAGTTCTGGGGCACTAATTCCAAGAAAGACATTGAGGTGCTAGAACATGTTCAAAGAAGAGCAACAAGCTGGTGATGGGTCTGAAGAACAAGGCTTAAAAGGAATAGCTGACGGAACTAGATTTGCTTAGTCTGGAGTAAAGGAGGCTCAAATGAGACATTATCGCACCCTACAACTACCTGAAAGGAAGTTGTAGTGAGGTCAGAGATGGTATCTTCTCCCAAGTGACAGGAAAAAATTCTTCCCCAAAAGGGTTTTAACCCTGCCCAGGGAAGTGAATGAATCACTGTCATGAAGGACCATGGAATCAATAAGAATGGCCAATGTGGTCAGAGTATTGTTCAACTTTATTGTAAAATCAGCACAAGATATATAGCCCAAGTCTCTCCCAGTTCGTGCTATTCTATTTCTCATTGGTAATTCTTATCTGTCCACGCACCCTTTCCTTCTAACGTGTATCTGCTGCTTTGCCCAAGACGTTTGCCTTTCTTCTTGTTCAGCCAGCTCCCTCCTATCAGTTGGTGCTGCAGAAACAGTGCAACCAAGGCCTGCTTTTCTCGTGCTAAGAGAGGCCCTCTAAGGGGAATCTTTTAATAAGTGGTTTGTTCATAGGATTCGTGGCTCTGCAACCATCCCACAAATCACTATCCTTGTAGGTATTATAAAGTCTTGGAGACATGGTGTTCAGGGATATTTTTTAGTGGTAAGCTTGGCAGTGCTAACACTACCAAATCTATAAGGTATTTTCCAGTCTAAATGATTCTATGACATAAGTCTATGTAGCTTTCTGAAGTATAAAAAGATGTTTATGGCAGCTCTGGTCTTCAAAGCAGAGAGGTGCCAGGGTTTCCTAGTATAAAAAAAGTACAAAAAATATTCAAAGATTTTTTTAAAATGCGACTGTTCCACTGAAAACTCGAAATATTCACTGCTGTTGGAGCTAGAATGAGTGCAGATTCTCAAAGGGGAAAGGAGCATGAAGATCATCATGGAATACGTATTTTCAAGTCTTTTTGACACAACTTTCAAAACTTACCCATCCATCCAACATTCCCTGGGTGGTGCACCTCTGTCCTTACCTACGCAAAGCTACTTTCTTTACACTGAAACTGCACACATGTATGATATCGTCCATTCTCTGTAAACTGTTAGTCAGCAAAACTGGTATGGAAAAAATCCTTTGTTAAGCTCCCAGTCCCAGGTACAACAGAGAGTAATCTTTTTTTTAAGTAACTTGGTAATTGTGCTTTCTCCAGACTTACAGTTTAAAAAAAATTACTTATTCATTTCTTTGAATATGATTAACACCCTGATTACAAGAACGCTGCTCAGCTGCAAAAGAGAACTTCCATGACAAAAGCAGCTTTTCAGTTCAACCCTACCCCTCAAGATGAACTAGCTTGATTTATACAAATTGGTCGTTAATTCTCTTATTTTTCATTCAATTTAGTTTCTTTTCCAAGAGACATTTGGGGGAAAAAATGACTTATTATTTATTACATTAGTAAACCAGGACATACCCTCTGTGGTTGGAAAACTTCTGTTAACAGCTATGTAGTGCTCATATGGAAGGTCTAAGAAGACTGCATAACTTGTGCAAATATTTTATTAAGGAAAATATTGCTCTATTGTTTACTGTATCTCATGTAGCAAACATGATCACGTGTTTTATCACATGGAAGATGCTATGCTGAAAGAAAATAATTGAAAGGAAAAACTAACAGAGTAAGATTATTCACTATGTTTTGTAGTTCTCACAATGACTTGGTCACAGTCAGGAAGGAATCTCTGAGCAAGAGAAAACACCTGTGCACAGAGGAAATGAAAGATGTAATGAAAAGTGGGACTTAAAATGCATACAAATATAAAAGAGAGCATAGTCCTAGACCTACTTTAGGTATGTGGTTCACTCAGATGCAGATTCTTCAGCCAGCAAAAATGAATATTCAGGGCATGGATGGTGAAATGTACAACCTGAATTTATTCTCTGTTCCTGTTCTCTCTTTCAAGTCTGAGCTCTGTCTCTCTGTTAAATCTTATGGGTGAAATTTTAAGACAGTTGCCCGAGCCAGATGTTACTGTCTTGTGCTCATGCCTGTCATTGTGCTATGAGTCATAGTCTTGATGTGTTGACAGTTATGTCTGTGTTGTCTGAGAAGTGGCATCAAATACAGACAGTTCTAGATGCTTCTAGGATGGCACAGTAGGAAAGGTGATGCAGCAATCATGACAGAAAGCCTGTGTAAGTAGGCACAGCTTAGGTACCAAAGCATCCTGTGGTGTCATATTAAGGCAAGACAATGATGGAAATGTAACTGTGCTGACCTGCCAGAACATCAGCTACAAAGGCTAAAGGCAACCACACGGGCTCTTCCTTTGCCTCCAGGGAAAGAGGAAGAAGACATATTGCATTAAACCATCTCAGTCACCTGTCAAAATCATATAGTAAATCTCATTTTATTGACAATATTCCTTCAGCTAGGTTATCTGCCTTCTACCTTCCCACTCTTGACAGCAATATTAGATAACAACAAATGATAACTTAGGGAATTTTAGCCCTGATACTTTCTAGTTGGCTTTGGGTGCTGGTGTTCCTCTGCATAAAAGATAAGGTCTGAGAGCACTTTCTGGGGAAAGTGCTCAGCTCCAGCCCAAGGAGACTCAACCACCACTGATAAGCTCAAGCTTCTGTTATTGAGGGAAATTGTGAGCCCGAGTAATAGAAAAGGTTAGAAACGACCTGTGTTTACCCAATTCCAGTGGACAGACTCACTATAATGAGCTGGAGAATACAGCAGGTTGTGACCTTCTTCTGTTACATAGATACTAACCCAAGAAAAATCTAATCCCTGAACAGCTGCCTTCTATCTTAGAAACATATTTCTGCATAGGAAAAGTTAGTGCTTAACGTTATGTATCCATAACTGTAGCTTGTGTACTGACTGTAGAGCAGCAGAAACTTGGGTCAGCTGCATTTCTTTGGTAAGCAACCCATTTTCAGTCCAAAGCATACAAGGAAAAACAAGTCAAAGATGTGTAGTTTCATAATATTCAAGCTCTGTAATTCACTATCCATACTTGGAAAACTCTTTCCAGGTTATTTCTGCAGGACTCTAAGACTCAGTCAGAGTTATTGCAGTAGATTTTGTCAGGTACCGAGAGTAAATCTTAGATTCAGGAGCATGTTGCTTTTACAAATGTTGGGGTTTTTAAAACTCTCCTATCCAATGGTATCTATTAGTGAATGACACAAAATCTCAGGTGAGATATGTGATGATATGGAAAATTCAGTCTGATTATAAAATGTTATAGAAGAGTTTTATCTTTTACCAAATCTACCCTTCATCCATCCTATACTGCTGTATCGTTCATTTCACCATGTGCTGGACTGTCTGTGAGCTCTTCCTGGAGAGGCTGAAAAAGAAAAGTTAATGATGACATAAATGAAGATAGATAATTATTAGAAGGTAACATATAGTTAGTTTTTTTCTAAGTAAATATAAGTATGACAAAAATATTTGTAATAGCTGTTGAGAAATAGAAACACATGGAATATGAAAAGTACTGAGAAACTTTATGACTCATAGAACCTCAGATTCAAGTAAAATAGAATACCCAACTCGATTTTCAAAGGACATTTCAATGTAGCCATTTCTCTTCCCTTAACTATTCTCCAGAATCTTGCAACTTATGGGCAAATTTCAGCCAGGCTTAACAGAGAGGAGATTTTAAAAATATTATTCTAGTCTGTGAACATTAGTGAAATCCAAGTCTGTACCTGCTTTCAGGAAGGCAGACAGAACTTAACCACTTAAAGCTGGCTGGTTGCAGCATGCAATGAGCATGTAGCGGGGAGCCCAAACCCCAGTTCTAGTCCCAGTCTTAGCCCCACCTCTAGTTTAGCCTTAGCCTCAGTCCAGCTCTCCTGCCTGGCAGCAGTCATTTTGGAGGCCATGAAGAAAACCTGTGGTTATTGTGATAGTGTAAGTCATAAATACTTGGCAAGATAGGCTTTATTAACTTCACTGCTTACAGAATAGTTTATTATATATTCTGCCTTTTTGTCTGTATCAGAGTTTAATTTCTTCTGAGTCAGTTTTAGGTTTGGGTTTTTTTCTTCTTTTGTACTATAAAAATGTCATATGTGATGTGAATCAGTACATTGACATTGTGCTCCTAAATTGCACTAGACAAGAACAGAGGGATAGGCTCTGACTTTTAATTTCATTCATTTCTCCAGGCCAGTTTGTTGGATGCTACTGAAGCTGATGACAGGATAGTTATCCAGAGGATAGTCTACAGAGGAGCTATATCTTCTGCAGGAAGTACAGATGATCAGTAAGGATGAGGACACAAAAAGCCCAGAAACTCCACCAAAGACGGGGTGCCTCAGGCCAATCATCAAAACCCATTCTTAAAAGAAGCCTCGAAGGGTCATTGTTATAGGAGACTCTGTACTGAAGGGAGCAGAAGGCCCAATATGCAAATCAAATCCACTTCATAGAGAGGTCTACTACCTCCCTAGTGCCCAGGTAAGGGACATTGTAGATAAAATTCCCAACCTTGTGAGACCTTCAGACTACTACTTACTTCAGGTCTTTCAAGTGGGTAGTGATGATACAAGAATGAGAGGCTCACAATCAATTAAAAGAGACCTCAGGACCTTAGGGCAACAGCTAAAGGGGTGAGGAGCTCAGGTTGTGTTCTCTATCCCTCCAACATCAGGGCTGAACCAGGGAACATTTAGGAAGAGCCAACAGATCAATTCATAGCTCCAGGGCTGGTGTCATCAACAGGGATTTGGATTTTATAATCATGGCTTTGTTTACAAGGCACCAGAGCTGCAAATAACTAATGGGAGGCACTGGTCCCAGAGCGGGAAAAGGATCCTGGGGCAGGGCTCATTGACAGGACTTTAAACTAGATTTGAAGGGGCAAGAGGTTAACAGTCTCCTGCTGGCTGGTGACAAACAGTGGGGCAGCTCACCAGAGGCAGAGGGACTGAGAGCTAAAGAGTGCCCTGAACTTGCTGCCCTGAGGCAAGCCAGGGATGATGCACCAGGACAAGCTGAGGAAATCAAGGGGAACTGGCACATGAGGAGGACAGGGCCAGGCCAGCTGAAGTGCCTCTATGCAAATGCACAGAGCCTGGGCAACAA